>VDFB02103194.1:0-10609 GCA_007258455.2 Sequoia sempervirens | reverse complement strand
GTTTATCCTAGTCTAGTCTTAAACCAGGTCACAATATGTCATCAGTTTAAGTCTAGTGTCTTTGGTTGTCTTGGTTGTGTCTATTTGTATTATTTATTATGAAAGACAAATTTTGTTATTTTAATGATAGAATAATGTTCTTTTAATTTAATGTTTATTTAATTAATTTTAAATGTTGTGGACAAAAGCTTTATATTTTATTTTATGAATTAAATTATTTTATTTGGTTGAGTAATTTAATCATTGTAATTAAAATTATTTAATTAAATTAATTAATTAATTAAATTAAAGTTGCTTTATTTGTGAGAGTAGATTAAATTTAAATTAATTGTTTTGTGGGAAATGGAATTTTAATTATGAAATAAATAAAGAAAAGAAAATTGAAATTTGAAATTTGAATTCTTTAATTCTTGAAATGCATTCAATTTTTGATAAGGGAAGAAAGAAAGATACACCCGTAAGTTAATTGGAAGATATTTTCTTCTTGACATGTGTATTAGTTAAATTAATTGTTTTTCTTGTTGAGGAGGCTCTCAGAAGATTTTATGTGATTTGGGGGAAACAGGAAATGACTTCACGGGAAATGAAAAGTACAGAGAATTGTTGAAAGGATTTTTGGCTAAATTCTTTTGGGTTTTTACTTTAAAAATTCTTGGAAGAAATTTTGGGATTGCTTCTAGATTTGTATTTGTTTTCTTCTGGAAATTGGTATTGTGGAAGGGCTTTAGAAGATTGCATGAAGTAGGCAACAAGCTTTTCTTCTACAACCAAGTTCTTCAAGCTATAGGAATACAGGTATTTCCCTATGTATTTAAATTTGTTTTCTTTTGAAAAGATTGCCTGTGTGAAGAAATTTTAAATTACCTGTAGAACAAAATTTTGTTAAAACCCTTGTACTTCTCAGTAAATTGTTTACTGGTAATTTTTATGTAAAGATATGTTGATTTTTGTGTAAATTTCAAGAAAACAAGGATATATAGTGAAATCAGGGAAAACAAAAGAAGAGATTCAAAAGAAAACAGAAGTATTCTCTGTAGATTTGTTACTTCTCTATAGATAAGATTGAGGAAATGTATACCTCTGTTATTGTCTCTGTAGAAAATAATTTGACGAAATAAATTGTGAAGGAAATCATTTATTTGGAAAAGAAATTGAAACCTCTGTGATTAAATTAGAACTTGTTGGGGAAAATTTTTGTGTATTGTTAAATTTCTCAATTTTCCATTGAAGAACCCTACTGAAAATTTATTGCCTGATTTAAATAATTTATCATTTATTTAATTGTGAATATATATACATTCATTTATATATATATATAAATATATATACATTCATATATAAATTGGATTGTGTAAATATATGAGAAAATGTCGTACTGGGGAAATTAAAATAATATAATAAAAAAGGAAAAATGGATTGAAACTCCATCATACAAATTTGCAGGAAATCGTAGTTTTAATTTATTTTTATTCTTTTAAAATAAATATATATTAAAAAATGTATTTTTTTGGGATCCGTAGGGGAGGGGGGCTACCCCACGGCCGACCCCCAAAGGGGAGTCGGCAGTGAGGGCAGCGCCGAAGTGCTACCTTCACGGGCCGCACTCGACTCTGCCACCCACGGCTGAACCCTATGGGGAGGGCTGCGAAGGCAGCCCTGACCACAGTCGTGGCTATGGATTGTAAGGGCTGTGAAAAGTTTTATTTTTAATATTTAGGTTTGGTTTTTATGTTATATCTTTATTTGTTAACCATTAATATTTATATATATAATTTATAATTATAATATATATGTGCTATATATAATATATATATCATTAGTTTAATATATCTTATGTATAAAATATATATATATTATATTTATATTTATATATTTATTAAATATTAGGAAATTTGTAAGTGTAATATGCTTATTAACAGGGCATTAAAAAAAAATAGATTATTAAATATTTAGATATAAATATTTAAATAATTATTTTATTATGTCAAGAGCAATAAGTGTTTAAATTAAATTGATTTCATGTGCTTATATTTAGTTGATGGTTTAATGTAAAATTAGTGTTGAAAAGTATAAATGAACATTTTATAATGAAATATATTAAGGAAAGAAATCAAAAATTTCATTATAATATATGCTTATGAAATTGGGTAAAATATAGATTTGATTTTTATATTGAAGGGAAGATGAATTAAATTCCAGATGGTTAATTTTATAATTCAAGTTCTTGATTGACTGGATTTAGTAAATCCTAATAATAGAATTTCATTATCCCTGAATTGCTTTAAATTGCATTTTCTCTTTTATTGGGAAAATTGGGAATGTATTAGAAGTACAAGTCTTCCAAATAAGTTTGTTAATTGTGGGAGTTGTTATTGTTTAAATTCTATCCTTTGAGTTAACTAGGGTAGTGCACATAATTTTGTTAGGTTTTGAGACACCTAGCTCTATGAACAAGTTGTGATGATTATTGTTTTATGATATGTATTTTGATGTATGAATATGTGCACTTTGTTTACCTTAGTTAGAGGACTTATATTCCTTGTGTTATTTTTAGGGGAGTGGCTCTTTGTGAGGGCTGACACACAAAGTGGTGTCTGGGTAACTCATGTAGAGTTAGTAAATCAGAGAAAACTAAATCAACATATTGGGTATTCTAAAATATTTAATTGGATTAATTATGCCTCACTTATAGACTCAAGGGCTAGTTTAGTCTTGAGAATAAGTCAAGAAGGCCTGGAATGGAAAAGTCAAATTCTTTTTATCTTAAAAGATATTCAATACCACAACAATTTGCATGAGGGGCCAGGTTTCATAAGAGGTTGCCAGGGTAATCCAAGTTGGGGGCCGGAACCTAGGAAGAAACACTAGGGTAACCTATGCAACATTGTGATGACACTCCACCTAAAATAACAGTTACCTTGTGAACTTAGTATATTTGATTATCCCGATTCTAGAAGCAATGTAACCATTAAGTTGAGTATGTTCTTGTGTAGATTGGTCTATGGTTTTACTTGTGTCTAGGGTTTGTAGGTTATGTCTAAGGAACCTTATTACTATCTCCTAGCATGGCGGGTGGACCTACGGGTACCACATGGTTGGGTGGAACGTACACCTTACTCCGTTAGGTCCCTAGTTCATGTTCGTGGCAAAGAGTGCTTCTTGGAAGGAGAGCTTGTATTTGGATATATACACTTCCTTATTTGTATCATTGGAAATTGTATATTTGTATCTTTCCTCAATTGTTTATGAGGTGAACATTTGTAATATGTAATTGTAAATTTTTATTTGATCTACCTCATTCGGAGAATGAGTATTGTAATATTATTTCAAATGCAATGTATAAAAGAATCTTTTGTGTATGTTATACCTTCAATAATGAAATTCAAATGATATACAATGTATGCTTTTTAAGTTATGTGAATTAATATTTATGCAATGCTAAATACTAAAGTCGTCTATGGGATTCTCAAGTAGTGTGTCGTCGTGTAACTTAGAGAATGTATGCAACTAATAAAGTTAATATTAATACTTTAAAAAAAAAATATTACACTTTCGTAGACAATGCAACATTCCTTAGGTTACAAGATGGGGCATTACAGATTGGTATCAGAGCAAAGGTTCTAACATTGGACGCTCTGGGTAATTGTGATCCCATTAGGTTTGACCTAGTTGTTAAACTACATAGTATCATTTTCTGTTAGTCTTGCCTATTTTGTAACTGAGACTCATTTTTTGTTTATGTGTAGGAACATGCCTAGGCGTCATACTAGAGGTCGTGGTAGAGGTCGAGGTGGAGGTTGTGGGCCAATCCCTCAGGTTACTCCCCCTTAGAGCTCCCACATGAGCGAACATGTGGAACAGTTGAGTCCTCGGTCGGAACAGACAGGTGAGGAACACATTCTGATACAGCCAAATGTTGAGGGAGCTCAGTTGCATCCCCTATTAGAAGAGTTCCTAGCTCGACTTGGACCTAGATAGGAAGTGGAACATGAGGTAGTTAGGGAACATGATAGATCTCCTAGGAGGGTTGTTAGTGCTGCAGAGCAGGATGCCATAGTTACAGGACATATGAGGGATTTGTTGAGGGCATGTCCCCCTAATTTTGATGGCACAGGAGGTGGTCTAGAGGCAGAGACCTGGTTATTGGACTTGGGTAGATTTTTTGCTATGCACCCATATGGTAGCAATACCTGAGCTAGGTGTGCCATCATGCATCTAAGAGGTTTTTCCTCTACTTGGTGGCAATTGGAGGAGCAGAAGCTCCATTTAGAGATTGGGACAGTTTCTTGGGAGATGTTCTTGGAGAGGTTTAGAGCATGGTTCTTATCTGAACATTGGAGGCAACGACGAGCTGATGAGTTTCATGATTTGTGTTAGATGGCTCTATCTGTTGAGTAGTATGAATGCATATTTTATCAACTCAAACAATATGCAGGAGTTGGAGATGATGAACCGATGTTGGTACAACATTTTATCAGGGGTTTGAATGCCCACATTAGTGGAGGAGTTAGAGTCTTCATACTGAAGACTATGGAAGTTGCAGTGGATAAAGTGTGCATTATGGAAGATAATCTGGTTTTAGCATTGGGTGGAAACACAAGAGTATAGATAGGTAGTGCTCCTACAACAAGTTTTGATCCACAGGGTGGACAGGTACAGACAGGGGGTTCCTCTAGGAACCAACAAACACCCTCTAAGGGTGGGCAGTAGTAGCAGCAGTAGCATACACCTCAAAAGAATAACAATTCACAACCTCAGCAGGGTAACAGTTTTTGGTCTCAACATGGTGGTGGTTGGTTTCAAAATGAGAGAGATCAGAGTGGGTAGTGAGTGTAGCATGATTGTTTTGATCAGCTTGCTTAGAGTTCTTAGTCTGTAGTTAGTGGAGGTGGTTTTCCACAGTCTAGTGTACCATCAGGTGATAGAGGATTCAAAAGGAGTATAGAATGTTTTACTTGTGGCCAACAGGGTCACATTGCTCGTCAGTGTCCTCAAAAGGGAACTTTTGGGTTCAGTCAGAGACTGGTGGCTTCAGAGTCGACCGTAGGAGATGTAGGTAGGTCGCATAGGGTGTAGTTGGAGAGGTTCCTGGTGGAGGACTGGCGTCGTTCTTTAGAAACCATGCACGTCCTTCAACATTAGGAGTTGATCCTCAGGGGTCAAGATGTTGACCGAGTACAGATCCAGAGGGATCCTAGTGGCTAGTCTTCTATTTCTTGGGAGGACGTATTCTAGATGTGTGTGCTATCTATTTTTGTATACAGGCTTCCTGGAGTAAGCCTGATCCTGGGGGGGAGAATGTAGTACCCCTCCATTTTGTTTATGTTTTCTGTTAGCATGTTTTCACTTTGATAGACCTTGGTACTTGGTTTTGATGTATTGATCATTGTCATTAGAAGCAATAGTGGATTTATTTGGTGATGTGATGATACATTTTATGGTGATAATTATTTATGTCATGCTTTATGTTAGCATAGATGTTTACTTCAGATGTTATTGCCTTATATATGCATATGTTAGATTAGTTGATGTTATTCTATCAGTTTGATGTGTTGTGTATTGGTGTGGATAATGGAGTTACATCACTCGCTTACGAGTGCCCTGTGATTTCCATGATTTTCTCTACACTGTGTTTGAATAATGGACTATATGTATGTATGTTATTTGTTTGATTGCAGGATTGCAAGTACATGACACCAACTCCACCTGGTTACTCAGGTCTGAGCGTGTCAAGACTCAATGGAAATGTTGATTGGGAGGTAGTAACAAGGTTTATCCTAGTCTAGTCTTAAACCCAGTCACAGTATGTCATCAGTTTAAGTCTGGTGTCTTTGGTTCTCTCAGTTGTGCCTGTTTGTATTATTTATTATGAAATACAAATTTTGATATTTTAATGATAGAATAATGTTCTTTTAATTTAATGTTTATTTAATTAATTTTAAATGTTGTGGACAAAAGCTTTATATTTTATTTTATTAATTAAATTAGTTTATTTGGTTCAGTAATTTAATCATTGTAATTAAAATTATTTAATTAAACATATTAATTAATTAAACTAAAGTTGCTTTATTTGTGAGAGTAGATTAAATTTAAATTAATTGTTTTGTGGGAAATGGAATTTTAATTATGAAATAAATAAAGAAAAGAAATTTGAAATTTGAAATTTGAATTCTTTAATTCTTGAAATGCATTCAATTTTTGATAAGGGAAGAAATAAAGATTCACCCGTAAGTTAGTTGGAAGGTATTTTCTTCTTGACATGTTTGTTAGTTAAATTAATTGCTTTTCTTGTTGAGGAGGCTCTTGGAATATTTTATGTGATTTGGGGGAAACAGGAAATGACTTCACGGGAAATGAAAAGTATAGAGAATTGTTGAAAGGATTTTTGGCTAAATTCTTTTGGGTTCTTACTTTAAAAATTCTTGGAAGAAATTTTGGGATTGCTTCTAGATTTGTATTTGTTTTCTTTTGGAAATTGGTATTGTGGAAGGGCTTTAGAAGATTGCATGAAGGTGCGTTTTCTCCATGTAGCCTGTTCTTCTTAAGCTACGTGAATACAAAATTTCATGTATTTAAATTTGTTTTCTTTGAAAAGATTGCTCATGTGAAGAAGAAATTTTAAATTAATTCGTAGGTCGCAAATTTTTGTTAAAACTTTGTACTTCTCGATAAATTGTTTTTGGTAATTTTTCTCAGAGGATAGATTTGTTGATTCTCTTCGTGTAAATTTCAAGGAAAAACAATGATATATAGTGAAATCAAGGAAAACAAAAGAAGAGGATTCAAAAGAAAAAAACAAAAAGTATTCCTCTATAGACGAAAGCATCAGATAAGATTGAGGAAATGTATACCGCTATTGTCTCTTTGTAGAAAAAATAATTTGATCTAAAATAAATTGTGAAGGAAACCATTATTTGAAAAGAAAATGAAACCCTAAGGATTAAATTAGGAACTTGTTGGGGAAAAATTTTGTGTGTACTGCGAAATTCTCTCAATTTTCCATTGAAAGTTAACTTATTGAAAATTTATTTGATGAATATTTTCGTTTCCATTTATTTAAATGCAATAGAGTAAATATATATATATATACATCTAAGTATATAAAATCGTAAAATGTAAATATATGAGGAAAACGCTGTAATGTGCTAAATTAGAATAATATGTAAAAAGGAAAACGGATTAAAACTCTGCCGCATTAATCTCGGAAATGTGATAGTTTTAATTCCATTTTCATTCTTTTAAAATAAATATATATTAAAAAATGTATTTGTTTGGGATCCACAGGGGGGCTACCCCCACAGGGGAGCTGGCAGTGAGGGCAGTGCCCAGCGTTGCCTTCACAGGCAGTGCTCGGCTCTACCACCCATGACCGAACCCTGTGAGGAGGGTTGCAAAGGCAGCCCTAACCACAGCCGTAGCTACGGATTGTAAGGGCTGCGAAAAGTTTTATTTTTAAGATTTAAGTTTTGTTTTTATGTTATATCTTTATTTGTTAACCATTAATATTTATATATACAATATTTATAATTATAATATATATGTGCTATATATATAATATATATTATTAGTTTAATATATGTTATATATAAAATATATATATATTATATTTATATTTATATATTTATTAAATATTAGGAAATTTGTAAGTGTAATATGGTTATTAACAGGGCATTAAAAAAAATAGATTATTAAATATTTAGATATAAATATTTAAATAATTATTTTATTATGTCAAGAGCAATAAGTGTTCAAATTAAATTGATTTCATGTGTTTATATTTAGTGGATGGTTTAATGTAAAATTAGTGTTTAAAAGTATAAATGAACATTTTATAATGAAATATATTAAGGAAAGAAATCGAAAATTTCATTATAATATATGGTTATGAAATTGGATAAAATATAGATTGGATTTTTATATTGAAGGGAAGATGAATTAAATTCCAGATGATTAATTTTATACTTCAAGTTCTTGATTGACTGGATTTAGTAAATCCTAATAATAGAATTTCACTATCCCTGAATTGCTTTAAATTGTATTTTCTCTTTTACTGGGAAAATTGGGAATGTATTAGAAGTACAAGTCTTCTAGATAAGTTTGTTAATTATGGGAGTTGTTATTGTTTAAATTCTATCCTTTGAGTTAACTAGGGTAGTGCACATGATTTGTTAGGCTTTGAGACACCTGGCTCTATGAACAGGTTGTGATGATTATTGTTTTATGATTGGTATCTTGATGTATGAATATGTGCACTTTGTTTACCTTAGTTAGAGGACTTAGATTCCTTGTGTTATTTTTAGGGTAGTGGCTCTTTGTGAGGGCCAACACACAAAGTGGTGTCTGGGTAACTCATGTAGAGTTAGTAAATTAGAGAAAACTAAATCAACATATTAGGTATTCTAAAATATTTAACTGGATTAATTATGCCTCACTTATAGACTCAAGGGCTAGTTTAGTCTTGAGAATAAGTCGAGAAGGCCTGGAATGGCAAAGATGAAATCTTGTTATCTCAAAACATATTCGATACCGCAACAGTTTGCACGAGGGGTCAGGTTTCATAGGAGGTTACCAAGGTAACCCAAGCTGGGGGCTGTAACCTAGGAAGAAACACTAGGGTAACCTATGCAACATTGTGATGACACTCCACCTAAAATAACAGTTACCTTGTGAACTTAGTATATTTGATTATCCCGATTCTAGAAGCAATGTAACCATTAAGTTGAGTATGTTCTTGTGTAGATTGGTCTATGGTTTTACTTGTGTCTAGGGTTTGTAGGTTATGTCTAAGGAACCTTATTACTATCTCCTAGCACGGGAGGTGGACCTATGGGTACCACATGGTTGGGTGGAACGTGCACCTTACTCCGTTAGGTCCCCAGTTCATGTTTGTGGAAAAGAGTGCTTCTTGGAAGGAGAGCTTGTATTTGGATATATGTACTTCCTTATTTGTATCATTGGAAATTGTATATTTGTATCTTTCCTCAATTGTTTGTGAGGTGAACATTTGTAATATGTAATTGTAAATTTTTATTTGATCTACCTCATTCGGAGAATGAGTATTGTAATATTATGTAATAACCCTCCTGGTTGCTTGTTGGACTCAATAGTGTTATGTTTTGTTTTGATGCTCAGATACTATGATGATACTGCTATTGTTTGATATGGTTAGTTTAGATGCTAGATGATGCTATTTCATTTTGGACTGGATTACTTTATATGACATTATGGTTGATTATATCAGTTGATTCTCTGAATTATGATATGATGCAGTGATTTAATTTAATATGTTATGAGATGATTGTTAATTAGAAATGTAATTCATTGATTATGTTATAATTGTTAGAATAGGTGTGACGAAGGACAATATAGCATCACTCGTTCGCGAGTGCCCTATTATGTTGCGATTCCTTCTCACAATGCAGTATCTTGAGTTAATGCTTTGATATATATGTATATATGCACATGTACACAACTTCGTTTGTATGCAGGATTGCAGGTATAAGTCTCGATTCCACCTGCTTCGGCAGGACAGGGCGAGCACCAAATAACCCAACGGATAAATGTTGATACAGAGCTGACGATGAAGTCCTCCCATTCCATGATGTCAGGTCATCTCATTTGTTGGTATAGTTGATGTTGTGTAATTGTCGTTATTGCCTGTTGTGTTATGTGTTTTGTCTTATTTTATTTATGAGGACATTTATAATTATGATCTATCTTAATGATTGAAATAAATTATTTATTTTAATGCTGGATTAAATTGTAATTTAATATTTAAATAATTTAATTATTTTTGAAAATCTTACATTGCAATTAAATAATAAGTAAATATTAAATATGGCTTAATTATTGTAATCAATTAAATTGGTGGTGGATAATTATGTGAATAATTTATTTAAAATAAATATGTAATGTGAGGTGCAAGAAAAGTTGCAAAACAGGAATTAAAGCAATAAAAGAATAAAAAGACAGTGTGAGCCAATAGGAATTGAGAGTTGGGAAAAAGCTAGTTTTAAAGAATTGATTTTTCTTTTAATCTTGGATTTTTGGAGAGCTTGGAAGAGAGGAGCAATATTTTATTTAATTATGAATTTTTGAGAAGTTCTCACACACACACAGAAGATCAGAAAGTTGAAGTTGCTCAAGGGATTGTGAGTTCGTTCTGGACTAAGAAATGGGAATCGAGCTCGAGGGCATCAGAGTCAAGCAGGCATCTTCAATTTTGCATTGGACTCCAGGTTCCTCTCATTGTCTTCTTCTCGTACCCTTTTCTGGTATCTGTTGCTTCAGAAAAAGAAAAATAAACTTTATTAAAATGGCTTTTTGTGAATATAGAAAACTTCTGTTGAATTGAAAACTAGGGCAGATTATTAGTCTAGAAAACAAAGAAAATCATAGCAACTATACTGTCCAAATTTTGTCAAATCAAAAACCCCGATCTTCTGAAACATACAATCTATCAAAATAGGATTTTAGAAAAAAATGATTTAGTTATTGAAGAAAATAAATTTTTGGGGTTTTCTCAGTATTTTAATATATATAATGGATCTGTGTTATTGCTCTGTAATTCCTCTATTTTTTTTTCTTAACATTTAGGAAAATCTATTTC
>VDFB02103193.1:32381-70985 GCA_007258455.2 Sequoia sempervirens | reverse complement strand
AATAGGAAATGATCACCATTAGTTTTATAATAAAAACAATGATTGTTCCTATTTATTGCATTATATGTTGATGATATGTTATTCATTGGTAAAGGGAAAGCAGTTTTATAATAAACACAATGATATGATTTAGAACGCTCAAATCCCAAACTCAACACATATGTATCAAATTTTTGGTACCACATCCTAGGACTCTATTTTAAGCCATACAAAGATTTCTTCAATTTGCAAACCAATTTACTTTTACCTATCACCACGCAGTGCTTTGGTTGTGTCCTATAAATATCTTCCTCCAAGTCACCGTGAAGGAAAGAAGTTTTCACATCCATTTGCTCAACTTTTAAATCATAAGCAGTAGCAATAGAAAGCAAAAATCTAATGGATATCATTTTTGCAACAGGGGAAAATATCTCACCATAATCAACACCCTCGGCTTGAGAGTAGCCTTTTGCAACCAACCTTGCTTTGTACTTCTCAATACCTCCATCTGAACCAATCTTTTTCTTAAACACCCATTTGAACCAACAGGTTTTCATCCTTCAAGCAATGGTACAAGATCTTATGTATCATTCTTTTTCAAAGCTGTCATTTATTTATCCATAGCAATCTTCTAGGATTCTACATTATTCATACCTAATGCCTCTTCTACTGATCTAGGTTCATCCATGTTAGTATTCAAAGCAAAAATACATCTCCAATCATCAGGTGAATACCTTTCAAGTGGTTGTCTATGCCTTGTAGACCTACAAACAAGCTGAGTTGGAGGTTCTTCCTCCTCTTCTGAAGATTCAGAGCTAGATGAGCTCTCCTCAACTTCTTGTCTATCCATAGGCCTCGATTCAACTTTCTCTAGTGTAGAAGGAAATTAAATCACATCTTCCTTTTTACTTTTTTCTAACTACAATGTAATAGAAGGCTTATTTTCTCTAAAAATAACACTTCTACTATGTGTTACGTTCTATGCAATAGGATCACAAAGCTTGTATCATTTCACACCATAACTATATTTGATGAAGATATATTTCACAATCTTGTTCTCCAACTTTGTTCGCTTCTCCATTGGCACATGTGCATTGCCTCACAACCAAAAGTTGTAAGATGTCTTAATGAAGGCTTCAGGCCCGACCATGCCTCTATAGGTGTCTTATCAACAAGAGCTGATGTAGGAGACCTATTAATCAAGTAACAAGCAATAGAAACAACTTCAACCCAAAACCTTTGTTCTAGACCAGCACCAATCAACATACTCCTAGCCTTCTCCATCAGTGTCTTGTTCATTCTTTATGCAACTCCATTTTGTTGTGGAGAATATAGAATTGTCTTTTATCTACGAATACCACAATCTTTACATAATCTATCAAAATCATTAGAGCAAAACTCACTGCCATTATCGGTCCTCACACTTTTTTTCTTTCCAATCTTCGACTCAACCATTGCTTTATTTATTTTTAATTAACTGAAAACTTCATATTTACTCTTTATAAAGTATAACCATGTCCTACTATAATCATCAATAAATGAAACATAATATGTGGATTTACCAATTGAAGGATATCTACATGACCAAACACATCATAATGGATAAGATCCAATACACCACAAGATTTATGAGAACTCGAGTAAAACTAAACACAATTTTGTTTTCCATAAATGCAATACTCACAAAAATCAAATTCAAGATTACAATCAGATAACCCTTCAACAAGGTTTTTATTTTTCAAGGTCTTTAGACCCTTTTCTCCAATGTGGCCAAGTCTCTAGTGCCATAACATAGTTTTCTCTACAAGTAACTTTGATTCAAAAGAAAGAGCAACCTTGGGTACCCAAAAGCCATGACCATTTATAGAAGGCGAAACCATCACTTCTTCCACAGACTTGTTTTTCACAAAAGTACTATTGCACTCAATAGTGCATGCATCAAGCTTATACAATGTGCCATACCTGACACCTCTAGTAATCACCATATCACCTCTGACCATTTTGCATCTTGCATCAAAAAATACTGCCTACACACCTACATCTATTAGTTTGCTCACAACTAACAAATTTCGTGCTAAACCAGGGATATGCAACACACCATTAATTATTTTTATTCTACCATCGGGAAACCTAATTTTAACTTTACCAGGCCAACAATGTCTAAATGAGAATCATCGCCCAAGTACACCTTACCTCCATCAAATTCTTCATATTCAAAAAACCAATCTCTATTAAAGGTCATATGGAAAGATGTGCCTGAATCAATTAACCATGCATCATTACTTGCATGAATTGCCAAAGCTGCAATGAATACATCATCATCTTCCTTCTCAAACTCAGAATCAAAATCAAATTTCTTCTTTTTCTTCTTTTCTTCTTTGCAATCTTTACGAACATGTCCAGACTTACCACAATTCCAACAAATAACTTTGGACTTTCCACGAGACTTAGATCTCCCCTTGGACTTGGATTTGTCACTATTTTCATTCTTCTTGCCTTTTTCCTTGGGTCTTCCACGAACATTCAGGCCTCCTTGGCACTGATGGATACCTTCCTCCTCATCTCTTCAGAAAGCAAGGAACCCACCACATCTTCAATCTTCAATATAACAAAAGTACTCCCAATAAGCATAATAAGAGAATCCCATGAATCAGGCAAAGAACAAAGCAAAATCTGACATTTCTCTTCCTCATCCATTTTGACACCAATTGATGCCAACTGAGCCACCAACATATTGAATGCTTTTAGGTGGTCTATAATTCGTCCACCCTCTTCCATTCTCAAGGAATACAATTTCTTCCTCAAGAAAATCTTGTTCACTAAAAATTTGGCTTGATACATCTCACCAAGCTTCTTCCGTAGTTTCAATGCAGAGGTCTCTTCATGGACATCGATTAAAACAGAGTCTACCAAGCACAATCTGATTAGACCCTTGGTTTTATGGTCCATAACATCATATTGAGCAACTTGAGTAGGATTTGCAGGACTTGAAACATTCTCATCAACAACATTCCACATATCTCGATCTATCAACAAATCCTCCATCTTCAACTTCCACATTTCAAAATTATTTCCAAAAAATTTATCCACCTCTATTCCCCCTGATGAACTTGCCATATGAAAATTCTTGCAATAAGATCATGAAGATTCTTCTTGCACAAGCTCCCACTCAAAACTTGAATAGTTCAAAACATCCAACAACCCACAACTGAAACCAACAGTGATCAGGCTCTGATACCACTTGTAAGGAAGCTAAGGTAGCAAAACAACTTCCTACACTAATCTTGAGAGGAGAATAATGCAAAATTTTTACAGATCTTTTCAATTACAGAAACTTAAATAGAAATAAACATAAATATCAAGCATACCACAACACGGTAATTTACGTGGGGCAAACCCTTTCGGGAGAAAAACCCCATACTCTAAAAGCCGCCCAATATATTATTCATAAATCACAAAGATTACAATATACTTGCAGAGCAAGCTTCTCACAGGAGTATCACCAACCAAAGATCCAAAGCCACAATCGCTATCGACTCTCAAAATACATCATAATACGTATACAATTCCCTCATAAAATAGGGTTGCCTTCTAGGGAAATTCAAGCTAATAAAATATCGACTATTCAGATATGAGACATAATGATGAACGGTCCAAATTTAATAATAAAATATAAAAAATTTTTTTCTGGGGCGCTGCCCTCGCCCCTGTAATGCCCCAGGAACCCCATCGGAGGGGATGATCCCCGACCCCTACGGAGTCACACCCCATCGTCATGTCAAATGAACAATACCTTATGTATCAATAGTAACTTATGTAATTGCAAGGTTGAGACACATTTTCCCAACAGTTTTGTTGTATTCCTCATGCATAGAGAAGCAAGATTCCCTCTCCTTGGCTTAAGAGTACAATGAATTCCCTTGAGTCGACAGCAGCCTGGCTTAAGATTTCTTTGATTCTCTCTCCATCAAGCATGGCTTGTTTGATGCTAGATCAAGTGATTTCGCATGAATCACTTGGCACACACAAAACCAGATGTTGTCACGAAACAACAAGATGGTAGGGTGACATGTAGCTATCTTGCCCCCCTACTCTATATAGTTCTTGAACGGAATGGAATATGGACCAACAACCTTTGGAATGATAGTGATCAAATGCTTGAACTCTATCACCCAACTATTGCCACCCACCCACCCGTGGAGATATAGGAAGGTTTGGGGTGGAGTATCATGGGTCTAGTTTCTTTAGAAACATATAGGAATTGGCAGAAATATGTAGCTTGATATAGTACTTGCATGAGGGCTTGTTGGTCATGCATGAAAATGGAAACACATAAGCAGGATGACCTTATAGCCAATTCAACGATTAGGGTTCAAAACTTGTGCTTGAAGCACAACTCATGTATGTTCAACAAATTCACAACTAAAGGAAGGCCTGACCATATCTTTTTCAATTGAATGAATTGCATAGTTTGATCCCGCTCTTTAGCCAATATTCTCTAAAATACATATTAGAATGGTACTTAAAGAGCTCACGTGTATTAGTCAGTCTACAAAATTATGCATATAAGAATGCCTCTCCCACTTTCATTAGACCTAATGGGATAGGTTCAAAGAATGAGTGGGGAGGTGGCATACCTTTCTTGTCAAATCTTGGTGATAGTAGTCCTTGGGTTTTCTCCTTTACTAATGGTAGTGATTGGAGATCTCCTCAGGGATGGATTGGATCTTCACTAGCTTTGGTTTTAGGTCTCAATTGAATACCCTCTAATTGTAGCACTTACATGGCGATTCACCATACCAATGGCTATGTAGTATACATGAGTAACTCCAACATTTATTCCACCTTTCTCAAATCATGTTCTTGTTTGAATTGATTTAGCACTATACAGTAGAGTAGAGCACCTTTGAAAGAATAGGATATTATGTGCGTGACTGACTGCTTTCCCGTGTCGGATACCAGTTTATCAAGGGAAACTACTTGGTAAACTAATGCTACTGCTACCATGTCAATAGGCCACATCAGCTAGGTAGTAGCATATGATTGCAGGAAGCCCTACCACTCAAACAAAGGCTTGTCTGGGAATACTCATTATGTTTCAAATCTAAAATAATAGATATTCTAAAAAAGAGATTTTATGTTCTCCAAAAATAAATTATTTTAAGAATTTGGCAAGAATCAAATTTGAGTCGGATCTAGTTTTATTCAACATTGTTGCATTGATTAAACAAACACTTTAGTTTGAGCTTTTGTATTGTTCGTGACATTTGAGATTGTTGTAAGACTATTCTTACATTTTATAGATATTCTAAAAATAGATATCATGTATGTTCCCCAAGCACAAATTATTTTAATAATTTGTCAAAAAGCAAATTTGAGCAATATTTAATAAAAAATAATGTTTTAAGACAAATCTAGTTTTATTCAG
Organism: Sequoia sempervirens; assembly: GCA_007258455.2. NCBI lineage: Eukaryota > Viridiplantae > Streptophyta > Pinopsida > Cupressales > Cupressaceae > Sequoia > Sequoia sempervirens. Next base: position 65,578 of record VDFB02103193.1, on the reverse strand, counting down.
CATTGGTGTATTGATTAAACAAACATTTAAGTTTGAGTCTTTGTATTGTTGTGACATTTGAGACTGTTGCAAGATTATTATTAAGTGCTTTGTTTTATTGAAGCGACAAATTATTACAAGAGTCATCTAGTGCTCATTTGAGGGGGGTTGTCTATTTATTTTCTATATAAATATTTAAAAACAATAATTTATAACTATTTTTAATAATATTCCCAACCCTTAAAATAACAAAAAAGAAGTTGCTTGTTCCTTAAAAAGGAAAATGCTAATATATATACAAATGGTCCAATCTATCGGTTTGTACCATAGTATTGAGACTTGGAATCTTGACAAGCCAATTTTTTACTTGAATTTGAACTCAACTAAAAAAATTTGACCTTAACTCAATAAATTTTTACAATATATAATATTTAGAGATTTGTTTTAACATTTTTTATTTGTTAATATTTTTACTTTTTTCTAGTTTTTTAGCACTCAACCATTTGACAAATACTCTTTGAGATTGCTTGAGCTCACAACTCAAGAAATATTGATGTCCCAAACACTATGGTATGTACCATAAGGAATACACCTAGTGTTAGTTGCAACATTCCTTCCTATACAAATGAGCTCTAGTCCTCTCAAACCTATGAATGACTAATAAACAAATTTAATGTCAAAATGAAATCAAAGAATATGTAAGAAGATTTTATAAGTGTAGCTCTCATTTTTATTCAACATCCAATCATTTATGATAAAAGCAAAGGAAGAATGAGAAACAATGTAACTCGCAACTAGTTTTCAATTCCCAAAAGTATATTTATGTTTGTAAAGATGTTTTATGGGGGGTTGAAAAGCCTATTGAGAAGTCTCCAAAAAATGGAGATGCTTACAAGTACTTTAATAAGTTTCCAATGATCTTTAACTCAAATTTCTAAAATTTCTTTTCAAAAAACATGCAAAGGAGGATGGTGAAGGAAAACATGGGACCCACCACATGTCTAAATCACTAATGGCTATGTAATGTCCCTTTTTGGTGCTTAGCCAATTCGTGCACATTTAGCCAATTTCCAAGTCTTCCAAAGGCTAATTGGTTAGTTAGGGAGAACTCCAAAATTTTGGGAGAAGCATTTGATCAGTCTTGCAAATCAATTGTTCTTGGGTTTGAATTTAGTTGGTTAGTTGGAGCCCTTAGATGCTTTTGAAATCAATTTCCAACCTTTTGGGTGCTTTCCAAATTACTTGGAGGAGCAAACTATTTTTAGAAAGTCACCAAGTTGATTTCAATCATCTTTCTACTACTTCAATTTCATCATGGTGTGGTTAGAATTGGATTATAATGGCGTTGCAGTACTTTCTGCAACTTGGGTGAGTTATTAAGTTATTTAATTAATATTTCACTAATGTTGTCTAATGTTGAGAAATAATTAAAGGACAACTTAGTGTAATAGCTCGTTGGAAAGGTGATTAAATGTTTGTACATAATGAATTATTTAATTTAAAGCAAAAGTGTTTTTTCGGAAAAAAAACAAAACAAAAAAGTGTTTCTCGAAAAAAAGCAAAAAAGCTTCTTTTTTCAAAAAGTTGTGAAAAAGCAAAAAGTGTTTTCTCCAAAAAAAGCATCAAAAGAAGAAAAAGTGTTTTTTCAAAAAAAAAATCGAAAAAAGCTACAAAATGAGGTGTTGGGGGCTTATTTGGTTATGTTGAAGATTACACATATTGTTATGTTGTCGGATTGAACGTGTGAGTTCTTCCAAAATTGTTTGAGGATGAAAACCCTCATTTGATTCCTAGTTTTGGATTTGAAAGATAATCCCTAGCTAGTGGAGTGGTTCTATTCAGGAATCACATTGTGCTTCAACAGAGTTTTAGTTTTAGGGTTTCAAAAAGAAGATAATTCAAAGTATTTTGATTGCAGATTTTAGGATTTATGTTTTGGTGAATGTTTGCAAAGATTTTGGATGTGGTTAGGAGGTGATCTTTGGTGGTTTTGAGGGAGTTCGATGATTTAACATGGCCATTTTGACCTACAACAGTTTTATATCAAACGCTATAACAACGTTTCTTGTCATAATAGACTTAACACTACACATGCAACAGTCTGTCCAGTGATTTTCAGACCAGCAATGTCCTTTACTTGGGTTTTTGGCATTGTTGGATGAAGGGGATTGCATTGGGAACTACTTACAGCAGTCCATACTATCCTTTGATGAATTGGGTATGCATTCTTTATGATTTCTGGGTCATTATATTATTGTCTGGGTAAATCTGAGATGAATATTATATTTTTGTTTCCACGCATTTTGGAGGTTGTTTGTAGAGTGGAGTATGTATCCAATTGTTGGGCATCGACTTGGGGTGTCCTTGGTTGCATAAAATGACATTTTGAATGATTTCGGGTGGCTATTTGACCTACAACAAAGGAGTAACAGACTTGCAACCATCTAGTAAGCTCAGCCTTGTTCATATCAGCACTCATATTTCTAGGTATACTGAATTGGTTGTTGTTTTGGTGATTGTTCTGATGTTAGAGTTGATATTTATCATTGTTACAGAAGTTACTTTGCATCAGCAGTAGCACATGTCATTTTATAGATAATTTCCTTGAGCTAACATTGTAACATTGAGTGGTAGTACCACCAATAATTTGCTCATAATATTTTGTTACTCACCCCACTGAATAAGTGGCTCATTGGTTCTCACTCACCGTTGAAGAGCGGAAGAGTTGCTCTTACTTATTGTATTCACTCACCACTAAAAAGTGGAAGAGTAAGCTTTACATTTCCAATATTCTATGAGCCTTCCCACTAAAAAGTGTAAGTGCTAAGCTAACTCCACTAGATAAGTGGATTACTTTCAACTGCTTCATTTTCAAGTATTATTGTAATCCAATACACCATATGCTCTCACCTTGCCCACACTAGGAACTTGGTGAACAAAAAGTGTAACCTCGGAAAGTTGTTTAGCAATTTCCAATTGTTGAGCTAACAAGATTTTCATTTTTTTTTGAAGGGTGATTATTATAGGGCAGTAGCTAAACCTTAGCAATAAGGAAAGGAAAATGGGAGGTCTTTTAAGGTCCACAATACCTTATAGATCATACACTAATTATGCTAAGACTCTTAGATAACATTTAACACATGAGACCATTTGTCGAACTCATGCATGCTTAGATTACAATACATATTTACCATATCCTCGTTTGGTTTTGAAGTTGTCTCTATGTTGAAGCACTAATTGGTTACCATCATGCCCATTTTAAGTGCAATGTTTTTTATTTTCCAAAAAGGATTGGATAAAAAAATTTGGAATGCAAGGTAAGAAAAATGATCCTTTTCCTCTAGGATGGTTGAAAATATTATGCTCTTACAAGTTTCAATGGTCCCAATGCATTGTCCCACACATCCAACATCAAACCACAAAGTGTGTCTTGTTTTATGGACACACCACTGGTCATGAAATCTTATATTTTGGTTATCAAAAGAGCCAAGAATAGTGGGGGCAACAACATAGTTAAATTTTATAGTTAAACACAATCCTAAACAAGGGATATAAGTATACACTTTACAACTTGGAGTCTCAAGGTATCTATTTTAGGATAAAAAGGCATTTACAACATGAAAAGGTCATTGAGTTATGACTAATAGCAACCCTCAGGACAAACACCGAGAATTCATGAGGCCAAATTATAATAGGTTGCCTTTGATGTAAAACTACAATATGAAGTAAATGAAATTGAGAATGCAGATAAAGAGGAAGAAGTGTGCAAAGACCATATTTTAACTGCTATATCCAGCACTTGTAGAGAAAAGCTAAAAAATTGGACACTAAATGAACCAATGATGAGTCTAATAGATATATTCCAAACTCTAAAATGTCAATAGAAAATGAGGATGTTTTGTCTGATAATATTCCATTATATCTTGCATGGTTCCTTAAATGAGACAATGATAATGCTGTCATGGAAGCACCTCAAGGCTTCAAGAATCCACCATCCAACAAACCAAGGACCACATTAATTGATAGGTGTGTGAGTGGACCAAATATGGCTGGGCATAAAAAGCTTAGACAAGTTATGGTTGTTCTATCATACTAGAAGGTTAGACAAATAGGAGTAATCGTCCTTCAATGGACATAATCTTGAGCTCTCCAAAAGGTTCATGTTTCTTGAAGGCAATGGACTGCTTATGAAAGTATTAAGGACTTTCTTTTTTGATACAAAGTTGTTCATGAGGTTGGAGCTCCAAATGTTGCTCAAATAATAGAAAAAGTGACCCATGTTTGCCAATTTGTTTGTTGGTGCATAAAAACGTTTGAGCATATGTTTAGTTCCCCTCTGCATTCTACCCGAGTTGAATACTTCACTGAAGGATGTGGAAAAATTGATTGGATTCATTCATGAATCTTGGATGCACGTACCATACCTTTCTCTCCATGTACAAAGCACATCGATGGGTGGAGTTTCTAAGGCTATTAGATGACAATCAACCAAAGAAACCCAATTGTTTGGTAGAAAATGAAATGGAGGTCAAGTTCCTAAGATTAAAAATTTGGCAATTTTTTTTCTTGCACTACCTGTTCTACATGATGAGAATCAGACTGATACAAGCACATATTATCCAAGTTTTATTCAAACCACACTCTTTTCATCATAAGTACATATTTAGGGTTGATTTTTTGTTTTAAGATGCTGAGGCGCAGGGGTTCGATGAATGCCACATGTTTTGTATTCTCATCCACGTTACTAATTTGACCACTAAAGAAACTAACTTGGTTGGCACCCTAGTTTACAATGTTTGATAGGTGGATACACACCACTCACTCACAAGTGATCCTAAGGACTCAGGGAGCACTCCACATCAAAGGACAAATCACCAACCTTGTGAACAGTAAAGGCCTTACTCTGACCTCTACGTACCTAGAAAAACTAAAAGGGGTTTCCCAACCTACTATCTTGATGTACTTCAGTATTTAAGTAATTCTGCCTTTGGATGTTAAATGTATTCATACTTGGCTCTTCATTCATGTAAAGAGTTACTTTCTGGTTTGAACAAGTTGAAAATCATATTAGTCCCTTGACGCCTCAATGCTTCTATGGATGATAAGCAACTCTATGGACCACGCCCTTCTTATCCTTGGATTTTTCTCATATTCTTCCTTGTAAATAAGAATTTAATACAGTTAATAAAGAGAATTCTAATGGCAATACATCCATGAGGCTTGGATTTCTCCTTGTTACCTAGCAGTTAAGGTTCTACAAAATTGAGCTTACTTATTAGTGTGGCAGAAAGATACTTGTATTGAATAGAGTAGTCATTTTGCTTTAAAGTTGTACTTTGTTTACCACTTATATGAGCAGTGGTCCATCGTCATTACAGTTACACAATATATTCTGTATGCAATTTTTTATGCACCTAGCACATACAAAAATAGGCACAAATACTGATTTTGCAACTAAAATTTAACATGTGACAGTAATGATGATGGAGCTGTGATATTATAAATTGACATCACTGGATTATTTGAAACTCCACTCATTATGAAGCCTGTTCAATTATGGTTCTGATCCCAAATTCAGTTGCCCTTGGAAAGTCAGAACTATTGATTCATTCCCAGAAACGTCACCTGGGCATTTCTGGGAAGGGGACAAATACATGGCAGACTGCTCAATTTTTTTTTCAATTAAATCAAAAGACACCTTTTTTAATTGGTATAATCCAAAGACAAACTCAACCTAACTAACCCTTCACTTATTTCTAACCCCTCCCTTGAGGAGAATGAAAAAGAGGAACATTCAATTTTCAAGAGTTCCATCTGCTGCTAGGAATTATTATCTTTTAGACTTTTTAAGATATCCAAGGGATTCTTTATTTGCATGCTCACCCTGACCACTGATGCTTGGCTTTGATTCTCAAGAGAGGGAGGCATGCAAATGGCAGTCCTTATAAAGTTCTTATACCCCCCTTCAAGTTGCTCTCAGTTAGTGGGGAAGTCGTGTCTTGTTGTTACTCGGATGGTATGCTGAAAATAGTAGACCTGTCAGGCTGTGCTCCAACACCAGGGCTTTCCTGAAACTGGCCCCACATCATTAGATCTAGTTGGGGTATCACATATTCACTATATTTCCCCACACACAATCCAGAAACCATGATCAGAGTTGTAAATCACTTCTTTATCTCTTCAGTCAATCTAATATGTTGGAAGCTTTTGCGGTATTGGCATGGTGTGATGGTTTATAGGTGGCATTGTTGTTCTTGCCACCAAGGTTCAAACCCGTTGGGGTGGTATTGTTGAATGGTTGTATCCGGTTCATAGCTCGGTCAAAGCGTTTACCTTGAATAAAAAATCTAATATGTTGGAAGCTAGAAGAGTATTTCCTGTAATGTCCCCAATTTTAAAGCATCGAGTTGATTATTTAGCCTATTCTTAGCCCTCGTAGGCTAATATGTATGGTTAGAGGGTCTCTTTTGGAGCTTGGCTTGGCTTCGGATTGTCAGAATTTACCAGTTGGCTTTCGTTCGGGGTCATTCGGACATCATTTGCCTGACTTGCTATTTTTAGTAAGTAAGGTCATTCAGCGGAGCACCCCTGCTATTTTTAGCAGTATGATTTGGTCGTGTGCAAATTCAATCACTTATTCACCAGCTTCAGACGGTTCGTGAATCGGACGTATTTTGAGGGAGATATTAATATTTTAATTGTCAAATTAAATATTAATTATTTGAAGCTTATATTATAAAGTTATAATATTATTTAATATTATAACTTAAGTGATTTATTCAAGGGGTCGACCAACATTGAAGAGGGGCCACTTTTTAATTATAATTTATAATTAAAAGTGCGTTCGAGACTTTGGAAATATTAAAAGTTAAAATTCAATTTTATTTAAATGATGCCTTTTGAGGAAAAAGTCGACCCTCTTGAGAATATAAGTATTTTTCATTGTGAAGAAAGTTCATTATGTTATGAAATCAATTTTTGATCAAGTATTCTTCCAGAGAACGGAGCCAAGGGTTTCAGTTGTCTTTTTGGCATTGGAGAACGAGCCATCTTCAGTGTTGCAGTTTAGAGGCTGTGAAATATCAGCTGATTTATTGCTTATCAAAGAGGTAGCTTCATTCAGAGGTTATCACAGAACTTATTCAGAGATTGCATCTTCAGGGTTTTTGGTTTGGAATTCATCCGGAAGGGTTCTTCATTTCCAGGCGCCATTTCCCAAAGATCTGGACACATCTTTCAAGGGTTTTACAATCTGCTGCAAATACCAGGTTTTTACATCAATAATATTGTTGCTTTTTAAGTTGCATGTCATCAGATCTTGCTTGTAATCAGCATAGTAGATCAATAAACCTATTGGTATCAATAAATCAATCAGTTTCCATCATTTGTAGACGTGTGGTATTTTATTTAATTTTTATATGCAATTTCTTTCAAAATCGCACTTCAATGGTATATGCAAAAACCCACAAAAAAATCAAAAACGAGAAAAACAATCAAAACAAGCAGTTTTCAAAAATCAGGGAGAACAGGGGTTTCTACATTCTCTTATGTTTTCTTTCTTTTTTACTTCTTAAGCGATGGTCTCTCTTCCATAGACATTTTTTATGCCACAAATACTGCGACCAAGACAGAGGCATTACTACTTTAACATACAGTTTAAGTAGGCAACAGAGCTCTTGATGTTCGATATCTAATACACACACAGAAATGCATGTACTTCCAAATGCGACAACTCATCATCAGTAAGGGTTTTTAATCCCTGATAGAAAATGAAGAATGTGACTATTATAACTTCCTTGCAGAATTGCATCGGATTTACAAGACATCTCATCCCATTAAATAATATATGATAACATACTCACACTAGGAGGAAATAACAGCTTCAAAACAGATATCGACCCTCCTTAGGTTGGGTCACGCTTCAGCTTAAAAACTTAAATAGCTCAAGGCAAACCTAGGATTTTCTTTAAAACCGACAAAAAAGAGTTCTTTGGCAAAAATAGTTTCTCCATCATGATATTTTTCTTTACAACCCAATTGTGAAATCAAAACCATTTGGATCAACTAGAACCGAATAATCTTCCCAGTACTTCTTTAGAGGGATAATTGTAACATTCCTATCTTGTGCGAAAACATATTGCCAAGCCATAAAATCCTGAGAATAAGATGAAAACATAATGTTTACCTGATGGAGTACCAGTTGCTATAATATCCCCTGGTTGAAGGGTGATAGCAGAGGAGATGGTCTCAATCAACTCCGGTATTGAGAAAATCATGTCAGATGTCCTGCCATTCTGCTTGCACAGAAAATCATTTTAGAATGTCAGTGTCAGTGCCACCCACAACATGGTTCTCTAATATTTATTAGCTACATACCTTCAGGATGCATATAATACTGTTTTTCTTTCCATATGAATATTTACTGAAAGAAGTACAACAGATGCAAGCCACTTATTAGAAAAACAGAAAAATAAATAAAAGACGAAATTGGTTTTACTCCAAGGAGTAGACCATCACCACCAACATATTGATATCATTTGATGACCCAAGAATAATTATATAAATCAAAGTCAACAATCGATATACAGAACTCACAATCTTTTGCAAGATGTAGAATCTTATTAAATGAGAACAGTTAGGTTTCTTCAATCTCACCAATAGCTGTCTTTAGTGCAATATATAAAATCAATGGAGAACAGTGTTCCATGGGTTCGTGTCCCCTTAGAAAAGTGGTGTTTCTAGAAACGGGGACAAGCTTGAGACTTGGGGACATTCCTGAGATGTTCCCCTTATTGGGAGCATTGGTGGGCCATTGAAACATCCCCGGGACTTCCAAGAAACTCCCAGAAGTATCTCAAAAGTTTCTAAGATGGTTGGCCATCCCCTACGGTAAACACCTTCAAAATGCAATTTAAAAAAGAAAAAGACATTTTGCTTGATGTTCGTGTCCCCAACCCCAACCCTAATAGCTTATGGGCCCTACCCACACCCTAAGTACTCCAAAAAACCTATAATATTCCTCATACTCTCACTCCAAGTCACTATCAAAGTTTGGACACATTAAGCAAGGCTGCAAGTGCAACAGCTGCATAACAAGAGCGAGAGCAAACAAGGCTGCAAGAGTGAGAGCAACAACAAGAGTGAGAGCAACAGAAAAAGGAAGAGCAAGTGCCAAGTGTTCAAGTTTCAACACATTCATCAAACCAAAAGCCCTCAAGCCTTCGAGGTAAGCCACTGCCCTTAATCTTTTGAGATTTGCATTTTTTATTTTAGTTGTTCATTCCTAACTAGATAAATCTGAAACCAATGGTACTTTCTTTTTTTTTTTCAATTTAGATATACAATAAATTCAGAAGTTGGACAACCCTAAAAACAGCATTTAGGGGTTTAAGAATTAACTTTACATTTATAACAATAATATTTTAGGTTTTGAATTTATTTATTATATTATTTTTAAACATTTATTTCCATATTCATAGATAGTTGATTAATACTAGTCAAATTAGGATTTTGTCTTTTGCGTATCCTTTGCATTTGCACTTCATGCAACCTAAACTAAAAAATACAGAAAACAAATCCTGTTGTCTTGAGCCCATGCATAATGACATATGTACAGTTTAAAATTTAAATCATAAATTTCATTTATTGCAATGTCACTATGAGTTCTCAAAGCATGAGTGACGAAGAGGGTCAGCAAGAGCCTATGGGAGTTAAATTTGAGACTCCGAGTACAGTTGGTAGGGGGAGTGTGGCCAGTGAGGTAACCACTATTGGGAGTGCACATTTTAATTGTCCTTTCAAGTTATTAGAACAATTTTCTAAGGGTCCCTATGATAAGAAGTCCCCTTTAAGATAATTTGTGACCAAACTAAAAGCAAAACCAAAGGCAACGGGGGGCACTAGGTTGTGGAGATTTCATTTCTATCAACTTGAATTTCAAGGCAAAATTACAAGAGTTAATGCACACATTCTTCATCTCTAAGGCAAAGGTGTGGAGTTGTGTGGCAAATTGTCACTCAAAGGGCTAAAATAAATAGATTGTGGGATTGTGGTGAAGAAAAAACTTTTGCAGCTTTTAATTTGTCACCTAGGGGTCCTACTCCTACTAGTACTAGGACATTCCAAGAGCCACGACTTCCTACTTTTCCATCTAGTTTAGAGAAATAGAGCATAAGGGGAAATGTAGAGTAACTAGTAGTAGTGATGTTTCAAACATGGGGGTGGTGTTATTCAATGTGCAAAATAAGGATGAGGCAAATAATGCCAAATTCTTCTTTGCCAATGGAATTCGATTCCATGTGGCTCACTCTCCTTGTTATATGGAAGTTGGGCAAAGATAATAAGAGCAAGACCATCATATTGTGCAACTAGGGAAGATAAAATTGAGGACAACAAGAACTATTCCAAGATTAATATTCTAATGGAGAAGGCTTCCTAGGTCACTAACGGATGCAACATAGTCATGGATATGGAGACAAACATCAAGCATCCACTCATTAACATCATGGTCACATGTAAAGAGGGTCCTTACTTCCTTAGAGATGTCTATTGCTTAAGGCACCACAAGGATGTTGATTTTTAGTTCCAAATCTTTAGAGATTCTATTGAGAAGGTTGGGCCAAAGAATGTGGTGCAAGTAGTGACAGCTATGGCATACACGTGCAAAGTTGCAAGGAAGTTGATTATGTTAGTTTTAGGATCAGAAATTAAATAAGCAGATATAGAACAATTTCAAACAATTTAACACAGCATATACCCTGGGAAAACCCTCCAACTTGAGGGAGAAAAACCCAGCAACAATATATCACTTATATATTGAATAATGAACATCAATTCGCTTTACAATGAGGCCAATCACTAGGCTGAATTAACAGCAACACACTTGATGCAATCTCAAAAGAAATAATATCGAACTCCTTGAATAATGAAATCAATCTCCTTGAAGAATAATGTCGATCTCCAATATCGAACTCTTGCTGTAGATAAATTCGCACTTCTTGAATGGAATAAATGAATGATGATGAAATTGAACAGCGCCTACTTAATATACAATTCAATGAGGAGGTCTCCAACAAACGCATCCCTTCATAGATGAAAGGTTGGCCTTAAGTGAATGGTTGTGTCTCACACAAAGGTGGCGAATATTAAGATGAAGTCGGCCACATTAAACAAAATATTATTTGATATTTAAGTGAAGCGCCTCTTCACAAAATTGTCTCCAATAAATAAATAGCCAACGGCTATATTAATTTATTGCTTATTAATAAATTGTCGCTGGAAGTATGACGCCCACAGCTATAACATCAACACTCCCTCTTATATCCAAGTCATGGAGTCTCTCAACATGACATCCACAATGGCTACACCCATTTGTGGAAAGGAGCTCATCACGGAGTCACTCAACATGATGTCCTCCATGGCTACTCCCATGTGTGGAAAGAAACATGTGCACAAGTGCCCATCACAAAGTCACTCAACGTGATGTCATCATGGAGTCTCTCAACATGACGTCCACCATGGCTACTCCCAATGGGTGGATAAACACAAGTACAAGGGAATCATCACAGAGTCTCTCAACGTGATGTCATGGAGTCTTTCAACATGACATCCACCATGGCTACTCCCATAGGGTGGAACAAGGGCTTTCACCTCAAATTTCTCTATCACAGAGAAAGATGCATTAACAAGGGCTTTCACCTCAAATTTCTCTATCACAGAGAAAGATGCATTAACAAGGGCTTTCACCTCAAATTTCTCTGTCACAGAGAAAGATGCATTAAAGCAAATCACAAGAGATCGCTGATGCTGAGTCTCCCTCTCAACAAGGGCTTCATTCTCCAAAACTCCAAGCTTGTCTGGAAAATGCACAAACTTCACTCTGGAGAGAGGCTTGGTGAGAATATCAGCCATCTGCTCATCAGTGCAAATATATCTCAACTGAATAGCTTTCCTCAATACCATATCTCTGATGTAGTGGTATTTGATCTCAACATGTTTTGTTCTGTCATGAAACACAGGATTGACAAATAGCTTCACACAGCTTTGATTGTCACAATGAATAACAGTCAACTCCAATGATTGTCCAAACAATCCTGCAAGGAGCTTTCAAAGCCACACTGCTTCTTGAGTTGCTACACATGCTGCAATATACTCTGCCTCTGCAGTGCTTAGTGCCATTGAAGACTACTTCTTGCTACACCAAGAAATCATTGCAGACCCCAGACTAAAGCAACATCTAGAGGTGCTCTTCCGATCAATTACACTCCCGGCCCAATCAAAACCAGAATATCCTTGCAAATTTAGATCTACACTAGAAGTATATCTCAAGCCATATCCAACTGTGCCACGCAAGTATCTCAAGATATGCTTAGTTGCAACTAGATGAATTTGCCTTGGTTCACACATGAACTGACTGAGTGCACTCATTGCATAGCAAATATCTGGTCTAGTATTGACTAGATACATCAACAACCCAATCAACTGCCTGTACATAGTAGGATCTACCAAATATGAACTAGCTGCAGACTCACTTAATTTCTTCAAATTAGTTTCCATCAGTATAGACATAGATTTGCAATCCATCATCCCAAATCTCTTCAAGATGTCTATGGTATATTTCCCTTGACTCAGAATAATCTCATTGGGTCTCTGCCATACTTCCAACCCTAGAAAGTAATGCATATATCCTAGATCCTTCATCTCAAATTCAAAAGCTAACTCCTTGCATTTGATAATGAGATATTCTGCTCCAATAAGAAATAGATCATCAACATAAAGAACCAAGATTAAAGCCTCACCATCAACTATCTTTAAGTAGAGATTTGAATCAGCATCATTCTTGGAGAAGCCCAAGCTCATCAAGTATCGATCGATCCTCTCACACCAAGCACAAGGAGCCTGTTTAAGGCCATACAAAGCCTTCTTCAATTACAAACATGAGACTCCTTCCCATGAATCACAAAGTCATCAAGTTGCTCAATGTATACTTCTTCAATTACACCATTAAGGAATGTTGTCTTCACATCCATCTGATGTAACTTCCATCCCTTAGCTGCTACAATAGCAATGATGGTCCTGATGGATGTATAACGAGCAACCAGAACAAAAGTTTCTTCATAATCTATTCCCTCTTTCTGAGAGAATCCTCTAGCCACAAATCTAGCTTTGTACTTCTCAATGCTTCCATCAGTTGCATGCTTGATCTTGAAAAGCCATTTAGAAGATACAAATGATTTTCCTTCAAGTCTCGCACAACAATATCCCAAACATCATTCTTGATGATAGATTGATATTCTTCAACCATAGCATCTCTCCATACTTGTTGACTTGATGCTTCCTCAACCTTTGGAAGGTTCGGACTCAACGATATGACTCATTAATGCTACATAGCTTGGAAACTTTGTGGCCTTTTGCTTTCTCAAATGTGCCTCTAGGAGCTACAAACTTTTTGCCTCCTACATTGTTTGCCTAGCCCATAGAGGTCTCTTTTCAACCTATGACAATATCTCTTGGCCCATCAGTTGGTTCCAAAGGCTCAACTGGATCAATATCTTCTTTTGGTTCAATAGACTCCCTCTGAATCTCAGGAGTATGATCAACGTCCATGTCCTGAGGAGTCTCCTGATCTTCATTATCTATCTCCATGTATGAACCTTTAGATCTTTTGAATGCAACATCTTCTTCAAAAGAGACATCCCTGCTGATCTCTATTTGTTTCTGTCCTAGAATGTAAATTTTGTAGGCTTTTGAGGATTCACTGTAACCCACAAATATTCCTTTCTTGCAGATGGTTCTAACTTAGTTCTCTTATCTTTAGGCACATGAATATAAAAGGACAACCAAATATTCTCAAGTGACTAACCTCAGGCTTCACGCCTGTGAAGGCTTCTTCAGGAGTCATATTCTCCAAAATACGATGAGGGCTCCGATTCTGAACATACACTGCAGTTCTAGATGCTTTTGCCCAAAGGAAGGTTTGCAAGTCTTGATCATGGATCATAGCTTTAGCTGCCTCAACTATGGATCTATTCTTCCTTTTTGCAACTCGTTTTGCTGTGGATTGTAAGGAACACAAAACTCCCTCTTAATCCCTGCCTCGATGCAAAAGTTACGGAAGCCTCCAGAGGTGTATTCTCCTTCGTTATCAGATCTTAGAACTTTGATCCTCTTTCCGGACAAATTCTCTACTTGAGCCTTAAATTCTTTGAATTTCTCAAGTACTTCTTCAGATTCTTTAGACTTCAAAAAATAAATCCAAGTCTTTCTAGAGTAGTCATCAATGAAAATTACATAATACCAAAAACCACTCAAGGATGCAACAAACATTGGACCACACAAATTAGAATGAACAAGATCTAGAATACATTTTGATCTATTTTCACTACTATGAAAAGGACCCTTAGTATTCTTACCCAATGCACATCCTCTACACGTACCATCATGCTCTTGACTGAGTTTTGGAAGGCCAGAAACCATCTTCTCCATGGATGGAAGAGCTCTGAAATGAAGGTGAGCAAGTCTTCTATGCCAAAGCTCGCTTGAACTGGTGGAATCATGCAACAATGCTTGCATTGGACGAATGGAAAGTCTATAAAGACTCTCTTGCCGAACACCAATCACACGGGCTGTCTTGATGCTAGAGTTCTTTGGCCAAGCAAGAAGTTTTCCCTCAGAAAATGCAACTTGATATCCTTTGTCCTCCAAAGCTGAAATTGATACAAGGTTCCTCTTGATACCTGGTACAAAAAGACATCACTCCAATGAAGAGAGATGTCGGAATCTAGGTGAAGAGAGGAGGCTCCTGCACCCTTCACTAGAATAGCAAGCATCATCTCCGATTATTACTTGAATGTTGGTTTCTCTCTCCACCAAATCTGAAAGGTGCTCTCTATATCTGTAATGTGTCGAGAAGCACCACTATCAATCAACCATGTGCTGCTATCGGTTGGAACATTGCTTGATAGGGCTGAGATAAATAGAAATCCACTTGAATTATCTCTTGAATCCTTCTGAGGAGAGACATCATCCACATTCGCAGTAGAAGCATGTTGCTTTGGTCTTGTTGCACAATCTCTAGCATAGTGACCAAACTTGTCACATCTGAAGCACTGTATATGGGAGAGATCCTTCTTCTTCTTTGATTCAGGAGCAACATCCGATTTCCTTGTCTCTATTCCTCTTGAAGTTACCTTTTCTCCCTTCTCTTCCTTTCTTCTTTGAAGTTTGAGCAGCAAGAACATGATTGTCTTCATTGTGAGAACTTCGTCCATTACCCCTTGTTGCCAACCTTGATTCCTCTTGAATGCAATCTTCCCTAAGACGATCAAACTTAGGTAGCTTAGATCTTCCACTTATACTTTGGATAAAAGGCTCCCAAGATTGAGGAAGACCGTTAAGCGCCAACATGACTAAGTCTCGATCATCAATTATGTCTCCAATGGCATAGAGTTGATCCTTCAACTCAGTGATCTCCATAAAGAAGGAGATGATTGAATCTCCTTTCACCATCTTGATGTGATGTAGTTGTTGCCTCAATGCAAGAGCTCAGCTGGTGTTATTGATCTCATACAATCCCTCCAAAGTCTTGAACATCTCTCTAGTTGTCTTCAATTTGGAGATAATAGGCACAAGGTGATCCTTCACAGAATCAATCAATATCTTCTTGGCCTTTGTGCCATTCTTCCTCCATTGTGTCTTCTCATTCTCATCGGAAGGCTCGGGTACTTCGCTCTCCACGAACTTAAGAATCTCATTTTCTTCCAATGCAATAAGAACTCTAAACTTCCAAGAGGTGAAGTTAGAGGCACCTTCGAGTCTATCTTCAACCTTGAGACTGTTCACCATTTTCGAAGATAAGATAGACACACTAAGATGAGAATAAGAGAGGAAGATCACGCTGCTTATAGAAATCTGATCACAATCTTGCTTAAACCCGCTCTGATACCATGTTAGTTTTATGATCAGAAATTAAATAAGCAGAATTAGAACAATTTCAAACAATTTGACACAGCATATACCCTGGGAAAACCCTCCAACTTGAGGGAGAAAAACCCAACAACAATATATCACTTATATATTGAATAATGAACAACAATTCACTTTACAATGAGGCCAATCACTAGGCTTAATTAACAGCAACACACTTGATGCAATCTCAAAGAAATAATATCAAACTCCTTGAATAATGAAATCAAACTCCTTGAAGAATAATGTCGATCTCCAATATTGAACTCTTGTTGTAGATAAATTCGCACTTCTTGAATGGAATAAATGAATGATGATGAAAGTGAACAGCGCCTCCCTAATATACAATTCGATGAGGAGGTCTCCAACAAACGCGTCCCTTCATAGATGAAAGGTCAGCCTTAAGTGAATGGTTGTGTCTCACACAAAGGTGGCGAATATTGTTAATGAATGATAGCTTCGGTCAGATATGAATGACGATTGCTGTAAGCATCATCGTCATTCATACTTGATCAAAGTTTATCATTTATATTGAAATATTTCTGGAAAAACATTTAATCGAATTTATGAGCATACATATAAAATTCGAATTATATATATGATGTTATATTCTGCATTTCATTAATCGGAATTTACTTACTCATCCGCCACCTTGTAGAAGGGTATATATGAGTTATACTAAACAATGATAAACGACTTTATCATAAGCCGCGCCCTAAGGGACACGTCCCATGAGTGGACGTGTCTCCACTTGTGGAGACACGTCCTCTCATGAGACGTGCCTCTTAGGGGCGGGTCTCCTCTCTTATTTATGGCAGATCCTTCTTTGATATGCAAACATAGAAATCGAATAATGTTCTGCAATCAGCACATTCAAAATAAGAAATTCAAATCTGGAAATTGAAAATCTGAACATAGAAGTTTGAGTAGTATTCTTACACTTAGAATTTTCATAAGTCCCTTAGTCTCCCAATTTGATTGAAGATTTGTTTACATTTACATGGTATCAGAGCCAAGTTGTGTGAATCCAAAACAAATCTAAAATCAGTTTGCTCTAGAAAATTCGTATTTTCTAAAATCGAATTCACATCACATTCTTCATAATGTCAAGTGTGATCAGATTTGAAGATCGCCTTGCAGGAGCAGACAACTTCACATCATGGAAATTTAGAATCATGATGATCCTTAGAGAGAATAAACTAGACTCACTTGTGAAAGAAAATAAAAAGGAACCTAGAGGCTGAACCTGAGAAAACTCAATGGGTTGAAAACAATGAAAAGGCCATGAAAATTCTAGTAGATGCAGTTAGGGATCATATAGTGCCTATCTTAGCAAAACATGAAACTGCATACCATATGTACAAATCTCTTGAGAGTACCTATGAGATTAACAACACCTGCAGGACTCTTGCATTAAAAAGGCAAATCAACAATGCACAAATAAACAAAGGAGAGTCCATTAATGCATACTTCATGAGGATTATTGAACTAAGGGATCAATTATCCACAATTGGATATCAGATTGATAGCAAAGAGTTAACTCTAATTGCACTAGGAGGCCTACCAAACTCATGGGAGTCATTTGTTCAAGGAATAAGTGCGAGATCTAAACTCCCTAAGTTTGATAGGCTAAGAACTGACTGCCTTCAAGAAGAAACAAGACTTTCCACAAAAGAGAATAAACAAAAACACATAGATGAAGACATTCATGTTCTCCACACAACATCTAATAAGAGGAGTAAGAAAAACTCCTACAAGAGAGGATCTTTTAAAAGAAAGAGAAGTTCCAATGGAAAGGAATCTTATAAGAAGAAAGATATCTCTCAAGTACAATGCTTTAGATGTGATTAGTATGGCCACTATGCAATGAAATGCCTTGATAGAACTAAACAACAAGCATCCTTTGCCAAAGTAGGAAAGTCAAACCCAGATCATGAATCTAAGAACTTTGTGTTCTATACAGCCCTTTCTAGTCAAGTATCTGACAACACTCAAAATTGGGTAATTGATAGTGGTTCCTCCAGACACATCACAGGGTTCAGAGAACACTTGGACTCTATGACTGAAAAGTCTGATGAAGAAGTAACCATCGGGGATGATTCTGCATACCCTGTAAAAGGGGTTGGAACGTGTTCCATCAAGTTGAAATCTGGGGTTTCTCTGCAACTCACTGGAGTCTTATTTGTACTTGGAATAAAGAGAAATCTTATATCCATCTCTGCCCTTGAAGACAATGGTTACAGAGTTACATTTATGGATGGGAAAGTTCTAGTATGGCATAAGAACTCATCTATCAAGAAAGCTCTAACCATAGGCATAAGACAAGGGTACCTTTACAAACTATACACTGAGGTTAAACAAGCCCTTACCCTTGACTTTGTTGATACAAATGAAATTTGGCATAGAAGATTAGGACACCTTCATTTCCGTGCCCTACCTTCTATGGAAAAACTTGTTACAGGCTTACCCAAGCTAAAACCATCTCATGAGGGAACTTGTAAAGGTTGTGCCCTAGGAAAGAATACAAAGGGATCCTTTCAGAATAGCCTGAGTAAAACCCTTAATGTGTTAGAACTGGTTCACTCTGATTTATGTGGACCCATGTCTGTACCTTCTAAAGCAGGATTTCTATACTATGTCATATTTGTAGATGACTTCTCTAGGAAAACCTGGATCTATTTCCTTAAGTGTAAAGAGTCAATAGAAATCCTTAAAAGGTTCAAAGAGTTCAAAGCCCTTACTGAAAACTTCTCTGGAAAGAAAATAAAAACCTTAAGGACAGACAATGGGAAAGAATACACCTCTGAGATTTTTAAGGAATTCTGCATGAGTGTTGGAATTAAGAGGGAGTTCACAGTTGCCTACAACCCTCAACAAAATGGGGTTGCTGAAAGAAAAAATAGAACCATTGTAGAAGCTGCTAAGGCAATGCTGCTTGACCAAAACATTGAAACTTCTTTCTGGGCAGAAGCCTCTAGGACTGCTGTCTATATCCAAAATAGATGTCCTCATTCTCATCTTGATAACAAAACTCCTGAAGAAGCCTTTACCGGCATAAAACCTGACATTAGTCATTTTAGGATTTTTGGCTGTCCTGTCTATATACATGTGCCCAAAGAGAAGAGATTCAAACTAGAACCTTCTGGAAAGAAGGGAGTATTTGTGGGTTATAGTGAAACCTCCAAAGCCTACAGGATATTCATACCCGGGCAGAAACAAATTGAATTGAGCAGAGATGTCATCTTTGAAGAAGACATTGCATTCAAGAGGGCAAGAAGTTCTAGTGAGACAGAAACCTATTCCCCTAGAGTACCTGAAATGGAACCTGCTCCTGAGATTCAGAGGGAGCATCTTGATGAAATGCCACATGAACTTCCTTCTACTTCAAATGAGAATACAAATGACAACGGCAGAAAAAGACCACTTTGGGCCAGGAAAATGATCAAAGAAGCAGAGGATCATGCAGCACCCAAAGGAACGTTCAGGGAGAGTAAAAGACCCAAACGTTTCTCTAGCTATGTTGCTCTAATGAACAACATCATAAACTCAGAACCTGTCAGTGTTACAGAAGCTTTCCGACATCAAGCATGGAAGGATGCAATGACAAAGGAATATCAGTCTATTCTAAAGAATGATGTATGGGATATAGTGCCTAGGCCAAAAGAGAAATCTGTTGTCTCTTCCAAATGGCTCTTCAAAATCAAGCATGCTGCTGATGGCAGTATAGAAAAACATAAAGCACGTTTTGTGGCAAGAGGTTTTTCTCAAAAGGAAGGCATTGATTACGAAGAAACATTTGCACCTGTTGCCCGTTACACATCAGCGAGAGCAATGTTAGCCATTGCAGCAGCTAAAGGCTGGAAGATCCATCAAATGGATGTGAAAACTGCCTTCCTGAATGGAACCATTGAAGAGGAAGTCTATTTGGAACAGCCTGAAGGTTTTGTGATACATAAACCTGACTCACATGTATGCAGACTGAAGAAAGCTCTCTATGGACTTAAACAGGCTCCCAGTGTCTGGTATGAAAGAATTGACAGCTATCTCTTGGGATTAAGATTTTCCAAGAATGAGGCTGACTCCAATCTCTACTTCAAGGTAATCAAAGGTGATATGCTAATAATTATTTTATATGTTGATGACCTGCTGATAACAGGAGAAGATCACCTCATTGCTCAAGGGAAGCAGGATCTAATTTCTGAATTTGACATGAAAGACTTGGGCATTCTACACTACTTCCTAGGTTTAGAAGTATGGCAGAAATCAGAGGGCATTATACTAAACCAAGGGAAGTATACTATTGATATTCTGAAAAGATTTGGAATGTTGGACTGTAGACCGATGTCTACACCTATGGAAACCAACCTTCACAAATTGAAAGAAGCAGCAGCAGAATCCAAGTGTGCAGATCCAACCCTTTACAGACAGATGATTGGATCCTTGATGTATTTGGTTAACACCAGACCTGATATTTGCTATGCAGTGAATGTTCTCAGCCAGTTCATGTGTGAGCCAAAGGAAATTCACTTAATGGTTGTGAAACATATTTTGAGATATCTTCAAGGCACTATTGGATATGGTCTTCTTTACAAGAATGATCAACTAGATCTACATGGGTACTTTGATTCAGATTGGGCTGGAAGTGTAACCGATCGAAAAAGCACATCAGGATGTTGCTTCAGTTTAGGATCGCTATGATCTCCTAGATTTGCAGAAAACAATCTTCAGTTGCACAGAGCTCAACAGAAGCTGAATACATTGCAGCCTCAATGGGAGCAAGAGAAGCAGTTTGGCTTCGTAAATTGCTTGTGGGACTCTTTGGTGAGCCCTTGAATCCTACAATTATTCATTGTGATAATCAAGTTGTATCAAACTCTCTGTAAATCCTATCTTTCATGATAGATCTAAGCATATTGAGATCCCCTATCATTATGTAAGAGATATGGTGGAAAGGAAAGTGATTCAGTTGGAGTATATTAGTACAAATGATCAAACTATAGACATTCTCACCAAGCCTCTCTCTCGAATCAAGGTAGAGCACTTCAGGAAGAAACTTGGTATGGTTGAAATGTAATTTGTTATTTATGTTTGAAATACAAATTGTTTATAAATTGTACTAATATATAAAGATGTTTAATGTGTAAACTCTTTTGTCATGTGTGTGACTCCATGACTTTATGGGCCTACTCCTCATGTGTACATTATTGAAAGGTGACGATCTTTCTAATAATGAGCACTTGTATTTGACATTGTAAAGTGACGACTCTACAATGATAAACTATCATGATAGATATCATGTGACTTGATATCTGTGGACATGTCATGATAGTATCTCTTGGACACTTTGATTGATATCATGGGACTTGATATCATTTGTAGATCATTGTGATCCTTAAGAGATAATCATGGTGGATATTTATATCCGTGGATATGCCATGAATTATGGTAGACATCATGTGACTTGATGTCAGTGCACATACCATAATAAAGATATGTTATGAAGAATGTCATGTGACTTGACAATATTGAGAAATCATACCATGTCTTAGATATCACGTGTTAAGGTGATATCTCTACTTATTTGATTTGAAATATCTTCCCTAGCTAAGAGGGAGTGTTAATGAATGATAGCTTCGGTCAATATGAATGACGATTGCTGTAAGCATCATCGTCATTCATACTTGATCAAAGTTTATCATTTATATTGAAATATTTCTGGAAAAAACATTTAATCGAATTTATGAGCATACATATAAAATTCGAATTATATATATGATGTTATATTCTGCATTTCATTAATCGGAATTTACTTACTCATCCGCCACCTTGTAGAAGGGTATATATGAGTTATACTAAACAATGATAAACGACTTTATCATAAGCCGCGCCCTAAGGGACACGTCCCATGAGTGGACGTGTCTCCACTTGTGGAGACACGTCCTCTCATGAGATGTGCCTCTTAGGGGCGGGTCTCCTCTCTTATTTATGGCGGATCCTTCTTTGATATGCAAACATAGAAATCGAATAATGTTCTGCAATCAGCACATTCAAAATAAGAAATTCAAATCTGGAAATTGAAAATCTGAACATAGAAGTTTGAGTAGTATTCTTACACTTAGAATTTTCATAAGTCCCTTAGTCTCCCAATTTGATTAAAGATTTGTTTACATTTACAAATATTAAGATGAAGTTATACATTAAACAAAATATTATTTGATATTTAAGTGAAGCGCCTCTTCAAAAATCTTCAATAAATAAATAGCCAACGGCTATATTAATTATTGCTTATTAATAAATCGCTATTGGAAGTATGAGGCTGCGGCTATAACATCAACAGATTAAAGTAGCCTCCAAGCATATTTGGTGGACTCCTTATTGTGTGCATGCCATGAATAATGTACTCAAGTACGTGGGAAAAATCAGCTGGATCAAAGTAGTTAATGATACTAGATTTGTGTAGAGGTTTATTTGCATCCACCATACTTCACATGAACTCTTCAAAACCTTCTCCAAGGAGATTCTAAAATCTAGAGACTACATATGCATCATATTTCATTCTCTTGCAAAAGATGTTTGAGTAGCAAGAGGCATTACAACAAATGGTCATGACAATAGAGTGGAATCAATGGCCCAATTCTAAGTCGGAGCAAGGGAAGAGAGTGAAGGAGGTGGTGAAGAGTGACACTTTGGGCTGATGCAAAATATATTATCACCATCATTACTCTAGTCTTCAAATTCATTAGATATGGGGACACTAATGCACCTAGGCTTGGAGAAGTAGATGAGTGCATTGACAATATGCTTAACCAAATGAAGGTCATTGTACAAGAGAATGACCCTATATTGTAGTTCTACAATGAACACATCCAGCCAATTATTCATTTAGATTAGAGAAGCTCAACACTCCTTGCACATGATTGCCCATGCATTGAACCCAAAGTGTTATGTGCAAAGGCCTAGCAAAGTTAACCCTCTACAAGATGTTGTAGTGAAGGTGAGGTTCGTGAAGACTATTTAGAATATGTATAATACTATAGATGTTGTGGTGAAGGTGAGGTTCATGAAGACTATTTAGAATATGTAGGATACTCTAGATGCCGACATCATTCGTACCAAGTGGTCAAAAGTTGCCATTCTAATGGGATATCTTGAAGAGGCCAAGTTGGATAGGGAGATTAAGGCACAAAAGGATCCAATTCTACGATGGACTATGCACAAGCCTACTTCTTTGCAAACTATACCAGCCACTTGACTATTGTCCCAAGTTTCTAGATCTTCAACTACTGAGAGGAACTATTCTACTTATAGTTTCATCCACTCTATTAGAGAAATAGGCTTTACCTCTACTGGGGCAAAGAAGTTTGTAGTTGTACATAGCACCTTGCATCTCATTGACCACAACATGCTTACATACAAGGAAAGTCTAGTAGCCCAATGGGATGTAAAGCCAAAGAAGCCGACATAGGTTGATGGTGATGTAGTATGAATAGGGTTGGTTGGTACTGGTTTGGAAGAGCTTGAGCTCGAGGAGTCCCAACAATTTGAGTGTGAGGAGTTTAGCATGGACTTTGGCAATGATTAGAGGCATTGGGCCATTGACCAATTGCACTTAATTTGAATGCAATCATCATTTTGAAAATAATGTAAATCTAATAATATTCAGCATTTTCCTTGCTCAATGCAATGTGTTTTAGTATTTCAAATTTCATTTGTTATTCCTTATACAGTTTTTTTTAAACCAATTTTTTAAATACTATATACGTTTGCACCGCCACCCCCTATTGTCCCCTTGCTGTCCCCCCATGTAATGTCCCCTTTTCCTAGGCAGTGGTTAGTCTACCAACTAGTCCCCGTAGGCTAACAAGGTGTTTAGGGGACCCTTGTGAGGGTAATATTTGGCTCTTCAGCAGACCCTTTGGTGTTTATTTCAGTATTTTTCAGCTTAGTGTCCCAGTTAATTTGTGGTGCACCTTCCGGAGGCCATTCAGGACCATTTGACACACACTTACTATTTTCAGTAAGTCACTTGGGCATTCGGTCCTACCTTACTATTTATAGTAAGTCATTCTGGATAGCAGAGGAAGCAGTGGATAACCTCATGGTGTTGACAGAATCAATTAAATGTTGATATTTATGGAGTTGTGATTTATTGATTATTATTAAAGTGTTAAACTTTAATAATAATTAAATATTAAGTGAATATCATTAATGATGTTAATGACTTTTATATTATATGATTTTATTATATCATGAGGTCAATTAAATAAGTCATAAAAAGGGACTTTATTAAAAGGGGATTTAAATGATTTAAAAGAATTCTTTATTTTATAAAGTATTGTGCCCAATTAAATAAATTGTTAAAGGGAGTCATAAGGCGGGAAAAGTAAATGAAATGAAAGTTAATTAAATAAAATGAAATTCAAATGCAGATTGAGAATTATAAAAGGGCATTTGAAGCTCATTTCATTATTATTATTCATTCATTGTTGAAGAAGAAGAATTTGGCTAAAGGTTTTGCTGAAGACTGGAGAGTCTGAAAATCTCAAGCTTTTTGAGAACATCACCCCTCAGGAAGAATAGTTTGCAGACAATTCCATTGCACGAATTGTGTTTGTGCTTCAACGAATCTACAGGAAAGATTCAATTCAGGTTTGAAAATTGATCAAGAGTTTGGTAAATTACGGCATATCAGATATAAGGGTTTCCTGAATATCATACCATTAATTCCTTCTTCAGTTCTGAAGATTTAGATTATTGTCCAGTTCGGAGGGATTGTTATTATTGCTGATTTCGGGTTTAGTGATTTCTTATAGCTGGACGTCTGCCATTGGAATATTTATATTGCTGTTGAAGTTTTGGTTTCCTTTCAGTTTGGACGTGGGTTTTGAAGGGATATAGCTGTTATGACCTTGAATTCATTCTAGAAGTTGGTAATCAATGCTGCAACTGTGTTTCAGAAATTTCTGAGTATTCTAAATGCTGCCATAACAGTCCAGAGTCGCACTATGTCCAGGTTCTTGAATAATCTGATCACATTACTTCTGCTGTTCATAAATCTGAGTTTTGAGACTACATACACATTACACTTCTGAGACTTCAAATACCTCAGATTGAAAAGGAGTTGTTGCTGATTCATCCTGGGCAGTTCCAAGGCAAGTTCGATGCATCCTCAGGCTTAGGCAAATGAGTTACAGGTCTGAGATAGTTTTTGCTACATCTCCCATTCTTCTTCATACTCAGAAATTATTATTTGTAAACCTCTGTTAGTGCTGATATATTAAGAACTGAGAGAAGGCGAGCTGCTGTTAGCATTATTTGTTATTATTCATTTGCTGTTATCATTTCTGAATGTTATTATAAGCTGCAAATCTGAGTATTGTTTGGCTGTAGCTTGCAATTATTTCCATGTTTATGTCTGTCATATGTCAATTGGATGAGGATTAAAAATCTTTGATTTGCTGAGTGAATCTATTTCGAATTTCAAGTATGGTTGATCTACAATTAGTTTCAGACTTTATCATGTGATTTGTTTGACAAAATGTCCAATATGCCAAACTGAGACAAATCAGAGAAAATCAGAATAGAGATTGTTCCATTTGGGGTGGAACACCACACCCCACCATCCCCAAATCAAGGTCCTTGGTCTCCCCATCCTCCCGTTTCGAGACTCTATGGAACATAGATGGAGAAGGCTTGCCAATGATCCATTGACTAATTTTGCATTACGATGTATGTTTTAAAACTATGCCCTTTCAGTTTGACTATTAATAAATGCCCTAAGTCAATGAACAAATACCATTATATGCCTCTCCAATACAATAACTCTATCTCACATTTGGTGTTCCTTTCTAGTCTAGGAGCAGGACCATTTATGTAAATTTGATTTTACATGCAACAGGAAATTGGAATATCAAGAAGCGACCATAGGAAACCACAAGTTAAAGTAACAGATGCATATTTCTCATAATAGGTGAATAATTTCATAAAAAAGTCCCATCGTGAGCAGCACTTGTGATTCAGCTAGTTTGCAATCACATAAGACAACGGAAATTAAAGTCTTTAACTACAATAATTAGCTGAGCTTCTATGGATATAGTTGTTTTCTACACACATGCATGTTAGAAATAGAAAAGAATAAAAATTAGGACAAACTAGAAGAAGCTCAGACTAGATGAGAAATGACAACAGATAATAGACAATTATTTTTAGTTTCTAGGTTAACTTGTTTGCAGCGTTCTGTGATGTTAGAGACTTTTGGAGTCAACTATGTTGGAATTTTATTGTCTAAATGTTTCAGATCCTTCTGCTGGATCCATCTTCAGGTAAAACAATGATAATATATTAGCAATCGAGCCTGATAGGAAATAGTATAGTTGCAATTGGAGGTCATATTGCAGCTGGAGAAGGAGAATACAAACACAAGCTGATGCTTAACCCACTATGTAAACAGTCGGGACACTAGCTACCATTTCTAAGAATATAAACTGCGTTAATTCATCCTCAAATCACGGGAAGCTAGGAATGTAGAATACAGTATACCTCACAACATTTACAATGAAAGCAATGATTTTTTTTGAATTTGTATTTTAACTTTCATTTGGAGTCTCAATTCAGCTCTAGTGTTATGTAATATGGTTATATAATGTATATGATCAATGCCTTATAAATGGACACTTAAATTTCCTATATTTTTAAATTTTCCCTAATTTTTAATTGCCATCCCCTGCCATCCCCCAAAAAAGACCTCCTGTCCCCTACCATCTCAAAAAATGCCCCACCATCCCCATCCCAGAAACGCTGTGGAACATAGCTTCAAATTTGTTCAAAACATTTGCACACACAGTGATATTTGAAGCACATCATACTTCTCATGTACCAATTTATTCCCCTATTAATGCTACTACTTGAAGACACGTTAATATTAGCATGCCTACCACTCAGCCTCCTATAAACTGCAAATATTCTCACTAAAGCAATTTTACAAAAAATGTCAGTAGTTTATAATCTATGATTTGTCTGTTTGCATCCTTCTGCAATGAACTATCATGATTCTAACAAATTTGAATGCCCAAGGAAAGGTACGTTATATAAGTTAACTATGGTCCCATATTTGAAACCAGTAAGGTGTTGGAAGTAAATTAAGAAAATGGTAGACAGGGAGATACTAGCATACAACAATTAGTTCACCTTTGTTTATGTGGAATGTCTCTAATCTATTAGTTGAAGCTAATGGTCAGCCAAATATAAATAGCTTGAAGGCGGTCAGATACTTGGAGTAAGATTGTGATGCTAAGATGAAATTCAAATTGGCAAATACTTCATGGTTGATTTTTTGAATAATTTCCAACAAGATATCTGACCTGAAATAAATACTAATTTTCAAGAAAAAATTATGCTTAGATCAACTAAATTTCTGCACACCACTAATTATAAAACTTAAGTCCACTAACAATGTGATTAACACACCAATGTAGACAGCAATGTAGACAGTAGATAATTTGATTCTAAAATTAACTGTAGAATTATCAAACCAACCTATAAATGCCCATAAACTTAAAACATTAATTAGCCATACATTGAGATATTCAAAAGAACTCCAAGCCAAAAAAAATGATGGTAAAAAGTTAAAACCAGTTGAAGTTTATAAGAAGGAAACACAGCACCTGTCTCAGCTCACCATTAACCCAACACTGAATTTGAAGGTCCTCGCCATTTATTTCAGTTGCTGGAACAATCCATGGGCCCATTGGACAGAACGTATCACAACTCTTCCCCATAAACCACTACAAACAAGCCAACAAAGAAGATATTGGAGCTTGTTATCCCAATAAAGAATGTTGTGACCAACTTGAATATAAAAAAGTAAACAAGGTGAATGAACTTGTGCATGAACATCCAAGCAGCCATAAAAATGAGCAGCATTAATTTACCTGTTGGTGTTTCTTTTGCAGGTCTCTTGCAGTTACATCATTCAGTATGGTATACCTATTATCAATATCATTCCATCAATGGTCTACTCTGATAGATAAGTAATAAAAAAAGCAGATTCCAAACATTAAAAATCAAAATACAACGATGGAGAAATCCATGGATATTTCTTCTTGTCTCTACCTTTTGTTTTGATTGGATTCAATTATTCTTACCTTATATTCAGATTCAATTTTCCCCCATTGTCCATTTTTTCTAAAACCTCTCAATAAGCATCAACTTTGTAGTACAAAAAACCTTCTATCAGTTACAGAAGATGTGAACATGTATCAAATCACATAAACCAATTATTGATACAGAAAAACCTAAAGTTTGCAGTCATTTAATTGCACTGCAAAAGCAGCTAAATGCAGTGTGTATAGGATAATAGGAGTTGTGAGAGATGAATGGTTTAACACTAGTTAAAAATTTGGATAATTTCAACAAGATACAATCTAATTTAAAAATTCATGCATTGATCAACTATGGTCTCTCCTCTATTTGGTCATAAATAGCATCCAGTTTATAAAATATCAATGTCAGTTTATAGTGGTGAACCAGCTGACTGCCACTCTGCTTAAAATTAAATATCACCACAGCATAGGAGTTGTGAGAGATGAAAAACTTCACAATACTTGGAATTTGGATAATTTCAACAAGATAGAATCCATTTTGGAAATCCACATGTTGATTCATGATGTTGTTTTCCATATTTGTTCATAAATAGCATCCAGTTCACAAAATATCAATCAGTTTGTAATTGTTAAAGTTGCATACTGCCATTGTGTTGAAAAGTAATTATCATTAGAAGAAATTTAATATAACATTAAAAATGTAGAAATGTGCCATCATGACTTTGGTGATATGCTAGGATACAAATGTGGCTGGGTCGGATCAACTCTTACAAGGAATCTCCCGATTTTAATAAACTTTGGGATTAAAAGTTAACCATGCATAATTTCCTACCAGCAAATTGAAGATAAAGCAATTCTTAAAGTGGAGCACGAGAAAAGATAGACTGCAATGTGGTCATCATAATTTGTGTTATGTTATTACACAAGACTACTCAAAAGAAATGTTTCAAATTGCATAGGAGTGCATGTTTTAAGGTTCACTGACCTTTGGAGGGTTTAGTTTTGGAAAGAATAGGAAAAGTCTGAGGACAAATATTAATTGAGAATGGATTTGATTTGAATTTACTTTTGGAAAATGGTAAAAGAGATTTGAACTTTACACTTGCTTTGGGCCTGCCTCAGCCAGAAGATTTGCTCAAAATCCAATCCACCTTAGCTTTCGCCCTAGAAACCGTAACGCTAGATCTCACTCGATTGATTATTGAGTGATCATTCCATACTCAAAGAAATGTCCCACCCCAAATCTGGGTTTTGGCTTTGCGAATTTGCTCGATTAATTTTCAGTTTTACACATGGGACATTTTGTCAAACATTTTGCATACTCACTGAACTGAATTGCTACAGGGGACAAATGATTTGCAATGATACATAATAAATGCAAAAGATACTTCCAAGAATCATGCTGTTTCAGTTTTCATTCCCGTTCATTCCATACATCATATTGTAAATTCAATCTTTCACTATAACATTTCTGTTCTTGACTGATATTATTACACTCATTGAATATCAAACAATACTTCAGAAAGGACACTTCATACCGAGCATTTCAAGTGCCAAGTTCAGACATGAAATTCTGGTTTACTTATAGCAGCAACTCAGGGACTAAATCAGACTCAGGAATGCACAGCAATAAGTAAATGTTTACAAGTTCCAAACTGACTGGTAACAGTGGTCAAAAAGCATATAAAGATGTGTTTCAGACCTGGAAAATGATGCACCAGGCTCAAATATGTAATCACAGCTCCATAACACATACATAGAATGCCAGGCCACCTCCTCACCACAGCAACAGGGTATCCAACAACCTCCTTTCAGACAATTGGAATCCCAAACACCCACACAGCCACTCAGGAAAGGCTCACATGACAGATAAAGAGGATGGACGTTTGGATTTTTTGCTGACTTCAACCTCCTACAACCAACCACGGCTTCCTTAATACTCCCATGATGCCAAAGTCAATTTCTCACGACCCCTCAAGGAAGAAAGTCGGCCATGATTTAAAGTGAACGGCAATTTATTGGCATCTCTATCAGCATCCGCCCCTTGTGGCATGTATTTGATTTGTCCTTAGCGGCATTCAACAAATATGGAGCAATCAAATAAGCAGGACCTGATATCTTCTGTAATTGTCTTTTATAACTATCTTGGCATCATTCAAGTTTGTCCTTTTCCCACATCTTATGCAGCAGCTTGAATACACACATAACTATATGGAGGTGTTGGCATATGAGTTAGGATGAAATGGAGGCTCTAAAGAAATTCGGGAGGCACACAAGCTGGTCCTGACTCCTTTGTCTTTGCCCGGCTGCTCACGTGGCATTGTTTGTCATTTTCCCAAGAAGATGCATAGTATTATTCATGCCATTAACCATATACTATGACCACGCTGACTTCTCTTGGCACAATAAACATTATCGATTCACAAAGGACAAATAGATTTGTCTTTAAAGACCCAACCTGGAGATTGGCGGCTGCAACTACACAGACAAGCACCTCCCGATGCCTCAAAAAATACTATCAGGCTTTTCAGAATGAACCACTGAATTTCAACTGTCTTCTCTAGAAATATTATTTAACTCAGATTTTATCGATCCAAGCAAGTACACAACCAGCTCGCTGATATTTATTTGCAAAACTCTTATAATTCTTCAAACCCTAGACCCACGAAATTCCAACAATCAATCTCAGAAGCACAGATGCGAACTCTAATTTGGATCCGCCCTCAAGAAGATTTGGGTTTTCGTCCAAATCTCAATACCCGAACTTGAGGGTTTATGTAATGTCCCCTTTTCCTAGGCAGCAGTCAGGTGCAGCAGTTAGTCTACTAGCTAGTCCCCGTAGGCTAACAGAGTGTTCAAGGGACCCTTTTGAGGGTAGTGTTGATGTGTTTTTCGTGACCGTACCAACACAGAATAAAGTGACCAACGGCAACTCTATCCTCTCTTGAACAAAATCTCCTACATGCTAAGATTGCTAGAAAGATCATGCATTCAACTCCAAGGTTCCTTCATGCAGCGGATAGTCTCAGTTGGCTCGATGTGATTTGCTGGTATTTCAAGGGGACTTACGTAATTGTTCACTCCAGAAGAAGGAGTTTTCAGGATTCAAAAGATTTATCAGTGAAGCTCAGATTTCCTAAACTAACCAGGAAGTACTAAATTTAAATGGTTACAGGGATAGAAGATGCTATGGACTAATCTACATGTAGGACGTGGAGTTCGATTTTCACAAGCCTCAACCAAATTCCGCTTTGCCTCACTTCAGACAGCTTCCACAGAACCGGCGCAATCTTCAAGGGGAGTAACTAAAGATATTCAAATTACAATTCAACAATGAAGACACCGTCACGACGACGCATACCAACATGAAGATCGTAATCGAAGTTAAGTCCACAAGTTTCCAGTTGACCACACAAGGCGAACTCACCATCAGCAAGCCCAATAGTGGTATGGATAGACGAAGTTTGCTCAAATTGAAGACCACATTCCACAGTTACTATCTACTACTTGCATGAAACAAAATCTATTTACTTTACTTTAAAATCCTACTTGAAGTAGAAGGACGAAGAAACCTTGCTAGCTACTCACAACAAAAGACGAGATCATCATCAATGAAAACTCTTTTTATTGAGAGAATGTTCACAACAATTTCTTACAAAGCTTTAAAGGAAAAACTTTCCTTCTTCTTCAAACTATGTTACCAATCTACGCTATCAATCTACACTATCAATCTCTCTATTCTAATCTCTACTCTAATCTAATGATGTACAAATGAGGGGGGATGCCCCTTTTATAGTTGGCCAAGTCCAATGGACGGCTCAGATTACAATCAAATGGACGGCTCAGATCAAGCCACATCAGCCCTAACCCTAAAAACTGCCAAAATGAGGGGTGGTACAATAAATGAGAAATTAATGTCCACCACCTTCGCACTTGTCTAGAAACGCGTTCGCATTGTTCTTTCTCCGACTACAAACGGCCTAAGTTTGGTCAACATTGCTTCAACTCCTTGACTGGATATGGCAGGCACATTCTCGATCTAACTTCAAGCCTGCAACCTCTTTCTCCTACTTGACAATGATCTTCCTCCTTGTTGTCATGGTACCCTTGGTTATGCAGAGTATGCTGGAGAACATCTTCTGGGTCGTTGTCGGAGGACCTCAGACTTAAGAAGAATTCCTTTATTCTGTCCTTCAATCTGTCATGATGTTAGTCTCCAACGCCTAGGCCTTCATCTTTTCCTTCATTTTGAACTTGAAAGATTGTCTTGTCTTGGATTCAATCATTCCCACTTGTCATTCGCCTGACTGCATTGGGTGCATATTGGGTCTTTGAGGAGAAATTCCAACACTTAGCCATTTCTAATAACATCTCCCTTCATGGTTTGGACGCAAGTGAGACATCATGGAGTTGCAATATTGACCCGAAGTATTCGCTCCATCACTTCAAGTTCACCTACCTTGGTCTCGGTATTCATCCTGTGAAACAAATAAGAAAAAAAGCGTCAGAACACTTATAGTATAAATTCAGTCAACATGATATCCCCTTGTTGCCTTAGCCAAATTTCCAACCCACCTACCTTAGAAATAATTTATTTCCTCTAGAAAATTTCATCAACTAGGCGCATGAGTAAAATCTCCATCTTGAAGTCTCAGGCAAGGCGTGAAAAGTTTCAAAATCATCTCCTTGTCGAAGATATCCGGTACCCAGAAGAAAATTCCCCTCAGAAAATGTAAAATTCATGTGTATTACTACGAAGGGGGACATTTAATTTTTGAATTTTATACCTTAGAAAAATATTTTCATCAAAAATTCATCTTCATTCTTCATCTTTGGGCGTATTTTACTTGCTCTGCCTTGGAAATTTTCTTCAACCTCATGAAACTGGCGCATTTTGATGTATCTACTGCCAATTTATTCATGCCTTAGTGAATTTCATCACCTCTCTCAAGCTTGGGCGTATTCCTCTAGGGAAGGTGGAATTTTGTGCCTTAGAAAAATTTTAAATACCATCACTAGCATGGGCGCCTTTAAGAGGTCTAGGAGGAAGTCTAACATTTAGCATTTTGTTGATCACTATCTCTCTTCACTTTGGGCGCATTTTGCTTGGGGTGGAGGAATTAACAATACTTAGCAACCTTTTCCTAGAGTCAC
>VDFB02103193.1:0-31582 GCA_007258455.2 Sequoia sempervirens | reverse complement strand
TGACATGTCAAGCAAGAATTTAAACTTGCCTTTACCACTTCTCTCCTTGGGCGCATTTCAAGGCCCCAACAGGAATTAACAACACTTAAAAACTTTTATCACTACTGCTCCTTGAGCTAGGGCGCATTTAACTAGGTGGAGAGGAATTAACAACGCCTTAGCACATTTCCTAGACTGCCTCTTGGAGATGGGTGCATTTGGAGGTCAAGGAGGAATTCTTGACACTTAGAAACTTTTTCTCATCCATCCTCCACAGCCTAGCAAGTTGGGCGTATTTCATGGGTCTAGGAGGAATTCTTCAAGACTTACACATTTTTATCACCCCTTCTCCTTGGGCGCATTTGGGACCCTCTACAAGAATTTTGCAACACTTAAAAACTTTTATCATCACTGCTTCTCCCCTTGGGCGCATTTCAAGTAGGGAGCAGGAATATCTTCATGACTTAAACATTTTCCATCACCTTCCCTAGATGATGGTGCATTTCAGGGGTCAAGGAGGAAGTATCTCAGACTTGGAAACTTTTTTTTTTTTTTTATCATCTTCATCAAGTTGAGGACGCATTTAGGAGGCCAAGCAGGAAATTTCTTAGACTTAGACATTTTTAAGCTTGCTTGCCCTGGTTTGCTATATTTAGTAAGTTTTTGGCTTTCACTCTTCTGAAGCTTGGATTGATTTGGAATTCGCGCCATAGGATCCTCACAATCTAGTTGATCTGTTCACATTGCCATCTTGTGTTGACTTGCTATTTATAGCATGTTTCTGGAGGTGATTTACTATTTATAGTAACTGCTTGATTTTAGGACTTTTGCAGCTCCGTTTAATTTGAAATCCGACTGACGTGATCCTCATGGGTTGACTTGCCTGTTCACACTGGCGCCTGTTGTTGACTTGCTATTTATAGCCTATTTCTAGAGTGCCTTACTATAAATAGTAAGTGCTCAAATTGCCTTCAAATTTTACCAATGGATAGCTTGAAAGATATTGATTGCAATGGGATACACCGGTTTTCGGAGATTCTGGCATTTGACCCCTCATTTTGGGTCCCAAAGTTGGAAACCCTAATCTGATTTGCATGTTACTCGAACAATCTCCGTTTGACCTCGATTTTGCTGCACTTTGATATGTTCGTGATAATGAAGTGTTGGGCAGCTACCAGAGTGATCCTGCTAAAAATAGTAAGTCTCTGAAAAAGTGACCAACCCTGCTTGCATGTCACATCACTGCGAAGCTCTCGAAAAACCCATAAAGAACAACTTGACATGCACTAAAAAGTCTTGCATGCAAGCCCTAAAAATAGCCTTTGAAGACAGCTCTTGAAAAAAGTCCTAATCTTGGTTTGCATGTTACACCACTACGAAGCTTTCGAAAAACCCACAAAGAATATCCAGACATGCGTCGAAGACTCCAACATGCAAACCCTAAAAATAGCCTCCAAAGTGAAGACTGTTGAAAGTTATCATCTCATCTTGCATGTTATACCGTTGTGCAGATCTCGGAAAACCCAGAAATATTCTCCAGACATGCACTGAAAATTTTTGCATGCAAACCCTAAAATCTACTCCTGAAGCCTGAGTTGTTGAAAATCAATATCTCAGCTTGCATGTTATATCATCATGAAGGTCTTGCAAAACCCAGAAGGAGTATCCAAACATGCATTGAGAAATCCAACACGGAAACCTTAAAAATTTCCTTCGAAGTCAGACTGCTAAAAATAGGCAGTTGTCAGAATTCAGTAAAAATGGGATGGAAACCTGCTGGAAGCTTCCTGAATGTAGTGTCAAGCTCAAATTCCAATTCACTTACTCAATTTGACTTCAAACTGGCCGGAAGATTCAAAACCCTAATTCTACAGACTTAGCCAAAACTTCAAATTTAAGCTCAAGGACGGGCACATCCCCAGAAAGGCAGACAGAACAAGAGAGAGAGAGACAACAAGAAAACCAACTAAAATGAAGCAAAAATTAGGGGGTCCCCATTTGCAATGGGGCGATGTGTGAAAAGGTCACAACATGTAGTATTTGGTTCGACAACAGACCCTTTGGTGCTAATCTCAGTATTCTTCAGCTCTTAGTCCCAGTTTATTGGTGGTGCACCTTTTAGAGGCCATTCAAGAGACTTTGATGCATACTTACTATTTATAGTAAGTCACTAGTATGGTCAATTGGCAAAGTGTCTATATCTGGCATGGTGGCATAATTATATCCTGGAATCATATTGGTAATATTGATCCTATGCATTTTGTATTAATAACACTAAATAATAAAGTGCATTATTAAAATATATTAAAAGGGGACTTTATATTAAAAGGATATAACTAATTTTAATGTGCACTTTATAATAGACTTAAGTGCCAATTAAAAGGGGAGACATAAGGACTTTATTATAAAGGGGAGATGTAAGTGATTATTAAAGTATATTTTATATTATAAAGTTGTGCACCGAAAAGGAGGGAAAAGGAAATGAAATTAAAGTAAATTACATGAGATGAAGCCAAATGCAAATCGAACATTATAAAAGAGCATTTGAAGGTCATTTTGGAGAATTTTGGATTATTATTTTGTTTTGGAGAATATTATAGACTTTCTTGAGGATGGAAAACCTTAGAGAGAACAATGTCTATAGGTGTGGAAGATCACCCAAGGACATTCTAAGAGATAATCTTATTTCAGAGGTTATCACATAGCTTCATCAGCTTCTTTTTAGGGTTTTTACAGAGCTTTCAAGAACATAAAATGTCATCTGGGTATGAATGTTTTCAATGTAATTTCATGGCATTAATTAATCTGATATGATAATATATTTGTGCTTCAACATTTCTTTGTTCTACAAATTTATGTATTATCTAGTAATTTGTTCAAGAAAATACAAAACCAAAGCAAATAGAAAGAGCAGAAATCAATTAGTAAATATCTCAGATCAGAGTGGGATATTTCAGTGGTATCAAAGCAGTTTTCTTGCCATCCTGTGTTGGAAGTAAATTTTCATGGGTAAAAAGAAATTTTACAAGTTGCTAGGGTTTGATGAATTTCAAAGTATGGATTTCTGAAAGATTTCAAAATTCATAAATAATTTATTTGGATTCCAATTCCCTGCCCGTACTGCTGCTTTGAACTGTGAAAAGGGTTTTTTATTTGGAAAAGGTAATTTGCAGAAACGTCAAACAAAGCACCGATTTTATTAATTGTATGAAGAGGTGTTAATATTTCCCTGTGAATCGCAACTACTTAGAAACATCTAGAGGTATCAATTTGATTGAAAGTTAACGGACCTGACAAATTTGGGTCGAATAAATCAAGGGCGTGGGAATGATTGAAATCACTTTTTTAGATGCAGAAAAAGACAAACTTACGATAGTATTAGAGGTGCAAAATAAAGTCCAATGAAGGGAATCGATATTATTAATCATTGCCCAGGCTTGGGTCTTTGAATAGATCACAGTATCTCCCGGAGTCTAAAGCAGACATGGCAAAAAGGAATCCTGATAAATTTTAATAAGCTACAAACAGATTTCACGAGGGCCGATAATTTTATAAGGTGCATTTACTTTTGAAGCCGGGTAAACATCGATCACCAAAAGTCAAAAAAAAAAACAGTGGAGACAATTCATTTGACGTGTCACACAAAACAAAGTATTGCAGATCTGAATTCATCTCAGAAAAAGACAAAATCTTATAGCTGCCAATCCTCCAGTTCGAATAAGACAAAGAGTATAAGTGCTTTGATGGGAGAGTTGATTATTATTGAAGGGCCCGATAATAAACTGGAGATATAGGCAAAAATATTGACAAAGTGGAAATCCAGCATGGAGTTTCAGATAAAGACAAGTTACAGATAAGACAAAAGAGGAAAAGACACCAGTTTGGAAGGCCAAAAGTGGAGTAAGACAAATACATCAAGCTTTATGAATATCGCTACAGTCAAAGGAGAATATTTGATGCCAGCAAAGATAATATTGAGCAGCCTCTATTAAGTTGGAATTAAAATTGTGGAAGCCCAGCACTGTTGACAGATCATCATACTCAGCCAGAGACAATTCCAAGTTTGAGTGTTCAGTACATATACCTGTCTTATTGTTATCAATCTGCATTTTTTTGAATGAAAAAGCTCAAGTTGTGAATGCCAGTTAACTCAGGAAGTCTGTGAAATTAGTCTAAAAACCACTTGCTGTTGTATTGCATTTCTGAGTGCTCAGAATTGTGTCTCTGGCCATTATAAACACTTGGAATAATTGTGTAAAGATCTTTTGTTCAATTTTTGCTAAAGAAGATTCATGGTCTTTGCTTTTCTGAGACATTTCCTGATTTTGTAATGGTCTGGATTACACATTATAGTCACCCAAAATGTTCGCATGATGGCCTGCTGTCATTCAATGCTAAGAGAGGTTCATGATCTTGTTTCCTGAGTCATTTTGTGAACTTACATTATTCTGATATAAATTTCTGAATGCTTGCGTGCCAACAAGCCTAAATTAAAAATTAAGGGCAGATTGATAAGGAACAGGGTAGGACTCGTCGATCAGCCTCAGGGGTAAATAATTGGACTCTCCGAACTTATGAGGGATCCAAACATCAAGGGGTATTGTTGGACACTGTTAAAACCCAAACACAAGGGAGAGGCTGAAAATAAAATGTTAGAACCCAAGGAAAATGGAAATGAGGGTTCTAGAGAAAAAATTGAGAAGGTTAGCAAAGATGAGTTAAGGAAAGAAAATCTGTATTCCACTTGCAAGGGGCCTTGGGAGCTGAATCACCTATGCCCAAGTAAATAGGTGGAAGAAAAAGGGTTCAAATCAAAAGTGGTGGGTGACGAGGATGCCATACTTCATGCGGATAGTTTGGCAGAGTTCTAGGATGGTGCCTTGGATGTACATGCACCTATTCTAGAAGAGGAAATGTGCAATGAGGATGTCAGATCAACAGCCTCCAATATTCCGTTTCAGTCATCCTATGAGGTTCATAACAACAGTACAATTGATGAGGATGTGTGCAATGTTGATGGCACACACGATGATGTTCTCTAGTCTGTTAATGATGGCGATTCAACATCCTACCATAGTGCTGATTACAAATCAGAAATTTTGTGTGGAAATGATATGTCTCAAGGGTCTCATCATTTGGCAAACTATTGTTGGAAGACTCCAGAAACACATGAGCACTTTGATAGTGAACTTTCCCTTGTAGAGTTTCAAGCACTTGGAGATGCACTAGGGGTAATGAAAAACAATTACCTACAACTACTTTCAAAAAGAGATCATCTTCTCATGCTTGATGAGATTTATTATGATGCACTAAAAGGGAGAGAAGAGGAGGTTGATGAGCTCACTCATGAGCTTGAGGTCACCATGGACTCTTTGAGGAGCACACAAATAGCCCTTCAAGAGTCAGAGACTCAGATTGATGAGCTTACAGTGGAGTTGAGCTTAGCGCAGTCATCATCACTTGCAACTAACATTCAACTATCTATGGCAGCCTTTGGTGATGAGCATACATCCACAATTTGTGGGAATGTGCATAATGAGGATGTGGAAACATCCATTTCATTTACAGGTGCAGGTGACACCAGTGGGATGAGTGCATTAGATGAGCTTAACGAGGAACAATATGTTGCAGCAGGTGTTCCTAAAGATGCACCCATTTCAGGTGATGCAGAGAATGTTATTAACAAGTCTTGTAATGTAGAGGTGGATTCTACGGAGAGTTGTGAGATCGACCACAACATTGTCCCATCCTCTTTATAGGAGGAATACAGGGTGTCATCTAGTGGGGAAATTGGTTTCCATGCTGATATGTTTCCCTCTCCTGGAAGCAAATCAAAAATATCATTTTATGCAGTTGATTGTGATCAACAACCTAATGAGTATGAGGAATGGAAGGATCAGCTGAAGGTCACTAGAGATAAGGTTGACCAAGCTTTTTCTCACTTCGATTGCACAAATAAGTTTGTCGAGTACCTCCTTTGGTCAGCCGAATTTGAGGAGAGACAGTGTGGGGTCTCGACTGGAACTTCTATTTGAAGTTTGCGGACTATCAGGCACACTTTGGAGGAAATAAAATCAGATTACCTCCAGTTGCTTTCAGATAGAGACTTTGCTATTGGGTTCGCAGAGAGGACTTGCAGAGCGGCAACCCAATCAGCCCTTCAAAATCGAAGACATGAGCCACCTCCCGAATCAGATGATGAGAGTGACGAGGCAAACTATGCTAGTCAATCATTGGCGCAGGTAGGTGCTTTCCATCTTGACTGTATAGTAAGGAGTTCTCATGACTTCTCTTTTAGTCCACACACAAATCATTTGATGGTGCGTAGGTGTGGATTGGGTCAGGATTCATATCATTCGTTGTGGGATGGACTATTTCCATCTCCAAATCCACTCCATCAGTTGGTAGGGGACAACTGTTCTATTAATGGGGATAAGGTTTCTTCTCATTATCCTTGGAGGACGGCAATTGTTCAAATTTCAAACTCCCTCCAAGTTGGACGCCAAACTCAAATTCACTTTCACTTTTAAATAATCTCCAAATTGTATTTCATTTCCTCCTTCCCAAGTCGTCCAACACATGAGGACAAATAAACTTTATTAAAATTCCAAATAGTCTTCAAAGTTAGGCGTCCAAGGTATAAAGTGGAATATATTAATAAAATAACTTTTCTCCATAAGGCATCCAAAATAATAAAGTGAAATATCATTTAAAATTGTCTTTTTAATTAAAATCACTTATTTCTCCAAGCTAGGCATCCATCATGCCTTAGCAAATATTTCACTTTATTAAAATATTTTACCTCATCAAAGGAAGCACCTATCTCAAGCTCTGACTTGCCAAAAATAACTCCAAGAATGCTGGAATGACCAACTGCTCAAGCTGACCTGCCAGAAATAGCCACTACACTGAACTGTTGAACTGCTGCTAATAATAGCACTGCCAAAAATAGTACTTACTAAAAATAGCATTCTACTAAAAATAGTAAGTTGTTCCAAACTCATTTTGAGCACAAACCGAGCAGCCATCGTGACTTACTAAAAATAGTAAGTCTAGAAAAATCCTTTGTTTCAGTTGCATGTCACATCAGCACGAAGCTCTCTGAAAACCCAGAAGGAATCCAGAATCCCAACTACAAAACACCAACACTAAAGCCTCCAAAACTGCCAAGGAATCAGCCAAAAATGGAAGTCATTATCTTGTCATACATGTTACCTCATCCTGAAGCTTTCCAAAAACCCAAAAAGTTCCACTAGACATGCTACTGAAACTCTCGCATGCAAGCCCTCAAAACCTCCTCTGAAAGTGGAAACCCTAATTTCAGCTCCTGACTAGCTTACGAGCTTTCAGAAATAGGCTATCAGACACTGAAGAGCGTATGGTTAAAATGGGGACATTACATCGATGGATGTGGGATTCTAGTGTGTTGGGATCCAGGGATTTCTCAGTTCAGTAGATTGCTTTACATTGAGGTAGTTGTTCATAGATATGCTAAGCATGGTTAATTTCTACCCAGCAAATGTAGTGGATATATTTTTAAGCATTCTACAAATTGATTTGGGATCCCGATATTCAGGTGAGGATTTCTTGGGGACAAGCAATCTTGGGGAGGGCAGACTGTAATGTCTCCTTTTCCTAGGTAGCGATCAGGCTCAGCAGTTAGTCTACTAGTTGGTCCCCTAAGCTAACAGAGTGTTTAGGGGACCCTTTTGAGGGTAGTCTTTGGTTCGACAGCAAACCCTTTGGTGCTAATCTTAGTATTCTTCAGCTCTTTGTCCCAGTTTATTGGTGGTGCACCTTTTGGAGGCCATTCAGGAGACTTTGATGCATACTTACTATTTATAGTAAGTCACTAGTATGATCAATTTGCAAAGTGTCTATATCTGGCATGGTGGCATAATTATATCCTAGAATCATATTGGTAATATTGGTCCTAAGCATTTTGTATAAATAACGCTAAATAATAAAGTGCGTTATTAAAATATATTAAAAGGGGACTTTATATTAAAAGGATACAACTGATTTTAATGTGCTCTTTATAATATAGACTTAATTGCCAATTAAAAGGAGAGACATAAAGACTTTATTATAAAGGGGAGATATAAGTGATTATTAAAGTATATTTTATATTATAAAGTTGTGCACCAAAAAGGAGGGAAAAGGAAATGAAATTAAAGTAAATTACATGAGATGAAGCCAAATACAAATTGAACATTATAAAAGGGCATTTGAAGGTCATTTTGGAGAGTTTTGGGATCATAGTTGGCAGACTCGCAGACTCGCAGAAAACTCGTTGAGTTTTCAAAACCTCGCAAGTTTTTTTTAGTTTAACTCGCGAGTTTTTTCTCGGATGAGTTTTTTTGAAAAACTCACGAGTTTTTGCCAAGTTTTTCGAAAAACTCACTAGTTTTTGTCAAGTTTTTCAAAAAACTTGGCTATGCAGAACTGAAAGCTAAAAACGTATTTTTTGATGTTTATTAAGCAATTTTTTAAGTGCCCGAGTTTTTTCGAGTTTTTGCCGAATTTTAAAAAACTCTCCAATTTTTCCCTTGGCGAGTGTTTTGTTGGGGCAAGTTTTCCAACTATGTTTTGGATTATTATTTTGTTTTGGAGAAAATTGGAGAAGAGCTGCAGCAAGGGTTTGCTGGTAGTTTGAAGTTTCAGACTTTCTTGAGGACGGAAAACCTCGAAGAAAACAATGTCTATAGGTGTGGAAGATCACCCAAGGACATTCTAAGAGATAATCTTATTTCCGAGGTTATCATAGAGTTTCATCAGCTTCCTAGAGATCATCCTTCAGGGTTTTTACAAATCTTTCAAGAACAAAAAATGTCATCCAAGTATGAATGCTTTCAATGTAATTTCATGGAATTAATTAATCTGAGATAATATATTTGTACTTCAACATTTCTTTGTTCTACAATTTTATGTATTATCTAGTAATTTGTTCAAAAAAATACAAAACCAAAGCAAACAAAAAGAGCAGAAATCAGTTAGTAACTATCTCAAATCAGGGTGGGATATTTCAATTTTTGTCCTCTCGTTCCAAAAGCTGAGCTCTCAAACTAAACAAATAATAATTCTTCACATAATTCAGAAATGAGCCGTCAACCCCT
Organism: Sequoia sempervirens; assembly: GCA_007258455.2. Taxonomy (NCBI): domain Eukaryota; kingdom Viridiplantae; phylum Streptophyta; class Pinopsida; order Cupressales; family Cupressaceae; genus Sequoia; species Sequoia sempervirens. Next base: position 22,487 of record VDFB02103193.1, on the reverse strand, counting down.
TTTTATAATGCTTTTTAGGTTTCCCCGCCAAAACCCACTATCACTTTATAACATCATTAATATAATTATTTAATATTACCTTATGATTGCACTTTTTCCAAAGTAACATTAAATAATTAAATTAATTATTATTTATTATGCGGGAGGGAAAATGGGGACATTACACTCGATTGATAACGGAAGATCATTCCCCTCTTGACTGAAGAGGGCCTCATACAATCTCTATAGTATTTGTTGTACCTTGTCCAAGAGAGACTTTAAATTACAGTTAACTTTTCTTTCAGAGGAGCTATTGCAGTGTTTCACCAGTTTCCAAGATGGGGGCAGATGTGGGGACATGGAAACTAAATTTCGAGATGGCTATTAAAATAATTTAAACAAATGGCTGGTATGATGGGAGGGAGAGGGCAAGGACTGGTTTTCCTATTCCAATGTGGATCTTTGTCATAAAATCCTCATGAGCTTCCTTTCTTCTCCAAGCTTTTTGAGTTCTCGACTCTCATTCCTTATGATTTCTCCTCACATTCTTGAAATGTACAGATACAGGGTCATTTTTGCAAGTCAAGGCTTCATTGACCCATATAGGGATCAGAAAACACACTCAACAACAGTGTAGAATCAAACTCAGGAGGAACTTCAAGTACAGTTACAGGACACCAAGGTCATTCCTACCCCTTAACACTAGAGGTGCGCATGTGACAATCGGTTGTGCATATGCTGGTGGCAGTCTCCCCACCACGGCATTTGTGCATGGGATAAAGGCCGCCTTTGCAATAGCTGAGGTTGCAAATGATAGTAGCAATCCTTCCTGAATGAGCAAATAGTGCTGCTCTGTATGACAGAACATATCATTATTATCTACAATTTGGTGTTTATTCAATTTCTCATAGGTTGGGGGTGTTTCATGCTGATTTCCACCTACTGACTTCCAAGGTAAAAATAATTTGTTTATGCTCGCTGTTCTTGTTTTGCTTTTATTTTTATACATCTTGTTTAATTTCAACAACAAACTCACACTCCACAATCTCTAATCAACATCCCAATTCACTATCATTTAAGTATAATTCAAGTACTAGCAGCACATTAAGTTTCAAATCTGTGTGTAATTTCCAGCACATAAGAAATAAGGAAACCATAGATCATATATGTCTTTAAAGCAGTTTCATCTTCTGCATATTTTGTAAGTGGTCAAATTGAAGATGACAACAACAAGGCCTAAGAATGAAGAGTTGCAGCATAAACCAATAAACCAGGCCAATATGAAATGAAATCAAGAAATAAGAAAGATAGCTAGAGAAGGAGAAACCTCACAAAAAGGCCTTGGAAAGAGAGTCACCATTATGTAATCAATCTTGGAGAATATACTGAAATCCCAAGAAAGCATGATCAAGTTGTAAAGATCATGGCCAAGTAACAAGCAGCCCCATGACAAAAGAGAGAGAAGAGCAATTCATTGATTAAGAAGAGCATCCCAAGCAAGATAAAATAAAATCTGAAGAACAATATTTTCATCATCCTCCTTTCAAAATTGAAAGAAAAGCCAAACCAAAGCTTTTAAGGAAGTTGATACTAACATGGAAAATAAAAGGTTGAAGCAATACCTATATGCTTTAGTGTGCATGAAGTTTAGAGGCACAAAATATTTCTTTTTACATATCTCAAAATGAAGAGTGCTGCCTTAGCTTGGTGGGAGAAAGTTATGTAGACTCTTCAAAAAACAAAAGAAATGTGTAGTTGCTACATGGTAATGATTTTGAAAAAATTATTGAAAAATCAACTTTATCCAATTAGCATCAAGCAGTAATGTCCCCTTCTCAAGCCTAGTCAACTATTATGATAGTTAGCCTATTCCCAAGTTCTCGTAGGCTAATTGGCAGTGGTTGGGGACTCCAAGGTTCTTGGAGAGCTCAATAGCGGGGTTTATCAGCATCTAGTGGTGTGTTGGCATTTTATTGGTACTCAAGATGGTGGTGGTGTTCTCTGTTGCATTTTTGGCCACTTGGATTGTTCTCCACATTTCTTGGAGAACATGGCTATTTTTAGTAAGTGCCCGTTCTAGCATCCGACATCTTCCCTCATCATCAGTAGCTTCTTGGTGCGATTAGTTTCCATTTCGGATGTCTTGTCGATGCTTTCAATAAAATGGTTAGAATTATTTTAATATTTACACTAAAGTTATAAAGTAATGTTTTAATATTACTTTAGTGTTAAATATTATAAAGTGAAAAAGTTATTTCCCCATGTTGGATGCCTAGGGGAAAAGGAAGTAAAGTTATTTTAAAAAATGTTTTTTGGAAAAGCAAAAGTGCTTTTTCCAAAAACAATGAAAAAAGCAAAAAAGTATTTTTTGGAAAAGCAACGAAAAAGCAAAAAGCATTTTTTTTTTTTTAAAAGCCACGAAAAAGCTATAAAAAGAGGTGTGGGGCTCTCATTTGCGTTATTGAAGATTTCACACATAATAGGATGTTGTCAGATTGAACAGAGAATTTTTCCAAGGATTGGTTGAGAACGAAAACCCTCATCAAATCACTGGTTTCGGATCTGAGAGATGATCCCTAGCTGGTTGGAGTGATTCTACCTCAGGAATTACCATTGTTTTCACTGTTGAAAACTTAGAGTTTTGAAAAAGATGAATATTTTTATGGTGTTTTTGATGTGCAGTTTTTGGAAGTGTTATTGTTAATCTTTTTTCAGAGTTTTTGATGCTTGTTTGAAGTTTTCCCCTGGAGGGGTTTTGCTAGGCGTGAGATTTTCAGACCTAATCACTGTGTTTATTGGGACCCTCCTTTGCTGGACACTGGTACCAAGGCCTTGCAAGGGGTTTTAATCAGATATGAAGTGTTATTAGATGATTTTGAGGTGTTATTGGGGGCTGTTGCAGACCAACATACCAGCTGTTTGACTGCTGTTAACCATTATCAGACCTGCAACATCATTTAACAGGACCATAATGTTTGGAAGGGAATGAAGAGGGGTTATTATAAGCATATCAGTCATTATTAATGTTTGGTAAGGATCAGGAACGAAGATGGAAGCTAGGTGGGTGACTTAATCCCACTGTCTTGTGCATTACAGCATGTTTTCAGTCATATTCAGACTTGTAGGGGGCTGATTTTTTTACTATCAGCAGTGCTGGGTGAGAGGGAATGTTCACCAAGTCAATCGCTACAGTTTGATGGTGTTTATGCTTGTTTGGTGACTATTAACAGAGGTCTCTTTGCAGTTGGGATTGTATCAGTCCACTTGCATACCTGGGCAGTGCTCAGATTTACATATCAGACCTTCATTGATCACCATTGGCTCCGATCTGAGGTATTTACCCTTCAGGGTTATCCTATTACTTGTTCATCAAACCTGTGGGAACATAATGAAGTGTTATTTCAAGACTTGTATTTGAAATAACAATGAAATAGATCTGTTTTCTATATCAGATTTAATGCCAGCAGTGTGTTCAAGTTTGGTAAATTTATATTGTGATTTGATTAACAAAAAAAATAAAAAATAGGGGTGATCGTTACAATCAGAATACAAACAAATTAAGTGGCAATAGTTTGAACAAGATTATTATCAACATGTACATGATTATACCACAAAAGTTTGAAGGAAAGGTACACAAATGGGCTTGGATTTGGATAAGGAAAGTTAATTTAACTAAATAACTTGGAGGCCTTCATCAAAACATATATAGACAACTCATGTTTAGCAAGCTGCAAGACCTTGATAAAGCACACATGCAAGCACACTACATTGAGCAAGAGATGAAGCAAGGTTTAGGAGATTCTTTGTAAAACTTAAAACATAGGACACACCCAACACTACAATAGAGCATCTATACATTGTTGTACCCAAAATTAAAAATTTTGCTTCATTAAGGCATTATGAAAAGAATGGTAATAGTCTTGTAAAAATTGTCAAAAAGGTCGAAAAATGGAAATTTGCATGTCACGCATGTTGGTCAAAAACTCAAAATTTTCAAAATCTGACGATTTGGGTCTCTTCAGAGCGACATTGTCTACAAAACCCAGATCTCAGTTTTTCAACCCTACTTTTTAGGAAATTTTCTAAAAACAGAAAGTTTCTAAAAATAGACTTTTTATGGGTTTTCTGGGTTTCTTCTCAAATGGATACTAGCAAAATTTTCTAAAAATAGAATTTTTGTTCCCGAAGCTCAAACAAATTTTGATTGGTTGAAAATACTTCCCAATCGGGCTGGTCAAGTCAAAATCGTCAAAAGATTAGTTTTTCTCTAGTGGGTCTATTCTGCTTTTTCAAAAGCTAAAACAGGAGCTCTGATGTCATCAACAACTACCAGGTTTCATATTCAAGGTCTCAAACACTGTACAAATCGAGAAACAAAGAAAGATGTTCGAGGAACGAAGAACGAAGGAGGGGAAATCTAAAAATCTTGAAAATGGTGAAAATTTGTCTAACACTGGAGATGCTAGGTGCCCTTGTCCAGTCAAGGCGCCTAGCTATCTTTGCCTTAGCATATTTTTTAGTTTCCAAATGAGGTGAATGTAGCAACGGCGAGCACGGAGCAGTGAATGCGAAGAGCAAAGAGAAAGTTGAAAAAACTCAAATAAAAACTAAGTCTAGAGAGTAAAGGCACCCAAGCTAGCTAGTGTCGCCCAACATTTAAGACCATCAGAAGCAGGATTTAGGGTTTGTGCCTTCAAAACATCTTTCTCAAAATTCTTCTGGCTTTACAATGAATCTATTAGCTGGGTCATTGGATCAATCAAACAGCCAGAATCTTGGATCAAATAGAAAGGTTGTATCAAAAGGGCAAACTGCAAATCATGAAAATCATCAAAAATATTCCAACTTTGGTGATCTTGGGCGCCCCAACTAGCCAGGGGTGCCTAGGGTTTTGAGAGGTCAAATTCAGCTTCTAGGGTTTGCCAAACCAGTCATCTTCTTTAGAATCCTTTAAGCTATCTAGTGAATGTCTCAGCCAGACCATCGGATTCGCCAAATGCCAAATATTGCAAGTCAAATGAAGATGATCATGAGGAACAAAAAGGTTAAATTTGGGAGATGAAAAACACAGAAAATGACTAACTCTGGAGGAGTTGGGTGCCCCAACTAGCCAAAGGCGCCCAAGATTTTGAGGGCTCAGAATGTGCTTTTAGAAGTTGCAGCCTCCAGAACATTCTTCACAGATTTGATCAAACTTCGCGACAAGTCCGTCAGTCAGTTCACAGGATTCATCAGACACCCGGAATCGAAGATCAAAGGGATGCAATTTATCAAGCAAAATTGGAAAATTTCACAAAAAAAAAAAAATGGCTAAGTTTACTAAATAAAGGCGCCCCAGCTAGCCAGGGGCACCCAAGGTTCAATGCCTTACAATTTTTTCAATTTTTATCATTCGTCGTTTGAAGAAGTGTCTACATTCAATGTTTTTGTTTCCAGATTGACTTCAAAGTTTTAAAGCTTGGAGAATAAAGCGTTTTTTTGTCTCAAAACTCCATTTAAGAAGACTTTTGGCATTTATTCTTTATATTTTGCAGGTTGGCATCCAGAGGAAGAGAGGTATCTTTTTCTTCTCATCAAGATTTGGAGGCTCAAACGGATTGTTTTTTCAATTTTCTTCATGGATTCGGGATTGGCAAACATAGAGGCACGCTTTTTCATAGTCCAACTTTTTGCTCCTCTTGAAGATTGGAAAATTTTATATTTCCAAAAATCTACTTTTTCGACACTTTTTCAGGAAGCCCTCAACTTTTTCAAAATTTGATGATTGGGTATCTTCGGAATGTGATTGTCTACAAAACCCAAACCTCTGCTTTTTTCCAGGAATCTACTTTTTGGAGAAAAATCAGCAACTTATTTCCACCAATTTACGCAAAACTTTTCTAAACATAGGCGTGTTCACAGTCAAAATTCGAGTTTTTAAACATTAAGTATTCTCCAATTGAAATCGGGAACAAATCAGCTTTTTGGCGGAGAGAGTCACTTTTTGGGGCAGCGATGTTTTCTAAGAATAGAACTCAAAAAGTAGTAGTTAACTTGATGTCTTTTCCAAGTTTAACTTGCTATTCTCATTCATGCTTATCTATTCTTTGTGAAATAGAAAAATCAAATTGTATAGTTGGAATTTTCCCTACTTTTAAATCAGCTTAACTGATTTTAGCAGGTGGTTAGTTGTCTTGTTTTAGTTTTAGAAATAAAGCTTGCATGTTGGCAAGTCTAGTTGTAAAAGCAAGGAGATTTTAGGGTTCCCTACTCCTCGCTTGTGTATAAATAAAGGCAACATTGCCCATTTTTCTTTAATCGTTATTGTGATAACAAATTGTTGAGCCTACTTTTTCCTGCAAGTTGTTATTCAGTGTATGTTCATTTAGTGTAAGAGCAAGCTTGCATGCTTTCCTTTTGCTGCAAGTTATTGTTTAGTTCATGTGTAATTTGTGTAAAGTGTATTATGGTTTGATCGCTAAACTGTAAGCTTGTTATTGCTACAAACCTGCTGTCCCGGAAGTGTAATCGTTGATAGAAATTTGAGAAAGGAAATCTTATGCCTAATTTGCTTTGATCTATTGTCTCAGGTTTTGTTTTGTGTTTTCCTTACATGATCTTTATTTCAGCTTACATCTAAAAGTACAATGAGTCTTCAGGTGTGCGTTGGAAGTGAGTTTGTTTAAGCATCTGCGTTAAATCATTCCTTGTTTACTTCTAACTCTCAAGCTCTAAGTTTACTTGAGTTGCTAGAAGCGTCATTAGAGTAGGCCTAGTTGTAGTTGAAATTCTTAAAAGAGAAAACCTTAGCTACGACGCAAAGAGTTTTATAACCTTGTGCTCTTAGCTGAGAACAAAAAAGATTGGCAATAGTTTAGTTTACTTTTTTTAAGCATCATCAGTGAAGAGGGAGCTTCCCCTACTAATTTGAAGAGTAGTTTATATGTGCATAGATGTTTGTTTCTAATCCGCATTCCAAAGGTGTGAATTGAAATGCCAACAGTTTTCTAACGCCCACCATGGGGCACGAGGCATAAAACTTCAAGAAAGCTTATGCTTTGTCACAGGAATGATCATCCGACATCCTACTGGTCCTGTTCAACAGCCAAATCTTACTCCTAGTATTATTCAACCAAATTTTGTGCTAATTGAAGGTGAGCAAACGGACATCATTAGTAGCCTGAGGAGTTTCATATTCAAGAAGAAGGAAACCCCTGCTCAGTGGAGAAACACAACTACCATTCTGGACGAAGAAGAAAGGAAAGCTAACATTGCAGCCAAAAGACCAGTATTACCACCTCCTGCGTGGAATTAGAAAATCCTGGCTTACAAAGTTTATACAAGGAGAAGAGACGTTGATACAAATCCTTTCCTTCCACAAACACACCCTGTAGAAGTTGGAGAGCCATCCAACATAGTTCCTGAAGCCAAGCAAGAAGTTCCTAAAGTTAAGCAAGAAGAACCTGTGATCCAACCATAAGCAATGGGTGATAACAACAATGATGCTAATAACCGCAATCGGAAATGTCCACCCCCATTGCCTTAGGGTGACAACATTGGACCTTTGGCCTTACAAGGAAATCATGAATTTCAAAATTACCTAAAGGGTCAAGGAAGCATTTTCCTCAGTTTCACAGTGATGGAACTCAACACCCTAACGAACATATGTATGCCTTCACAACAGCTTGCGCTGTCTTGCACGTGGGACATGAAGACATTATTGTGTCTCTTTGTTGAGACTCTTGTGGGAAATGTTGCCGACTGGTTCAATCACCTAGAGCCAGGCATCATTACAAACTGGGCAAGTATGAGTGAAAAGTTCTTGGCGAGATTCAAGCCCGCTGAAGACAGTCACCAATTGTTTGCCTACCTTTCAAATTAAAAAATGGAGGTCAATGAACCAATGACGGAATTTGTGGCAAAGTTTAATTGCCTGGTCGCACGTCTCTCACATACACTCAATCCATTAGTAGAGATTCTATTGAGCAATTTCATAAATGCCCTTCCATCTGAGATAGCCTTCTTCCTAAGATCGGCTAACGAAGCAGATTTAGAGAATGCACAGGAAAGTGCCATCGAGATTGAGAATAACATGATTACTTTTGGCAAGATGAAGATGGATTCCATCAGACCTTTGGTTCAGAGTTATGAAAACTCACTGCTACAAAAGGTAGCCAATGAGATGACTATCCTCAAGAGGCAGTTGCCTACACAGCCTGCATTGCCTGCACTGCCTGCACCACCACCACCTCCATATCAACCTCAGCAACCATATCAACCGAGGAGAAATCACTTTCAGCCTTACAACTGTTGATGTTTATGATACAGCTTCAGTCGTATTCTTCCAGCCATCATTTGATAAATTAAATTATAGCCTAGAAGGCTATTTAATTTATAGAGCATCTAGAGGCGTCATTTATAAATAATGATTAATATATTTAATGAAGAGATGCAAATTGAATGAGGCCGACCTCATTCCCTTAGGCGCATTTATTTATGAAGAGATTTCATTTTATTGGTGGCCAACTCCTTGATTATAAAAGGTTATATTCTTTTCAAGGCCGACTTACCTCTTGAAGAGGCGCGTCCTCTCCTTAAGCATGTATAAATATTCATTTGGTTTCTCATTGTAATGATCATTGGTTCAGTTCATTCGCATTCTTCACTCTTTCATCTTCGGTTCTAATCAAGAACTGTGCGAGTTTGTCTCAGAAGAAAATTGTGATTAAGTATAAGGCAGTTCGAGTTATATGCAAGATCAGTTCGACATTGTTGAAGGCTGTTGAAGGCTGAGAGCTCATCAGTGAATGGTCTCTTTATAATTATGTGTTGCATCATACCTTGGTGCATATTATAGGCCATCAAGTGAAGTTCGATATCATTCTGTATGTGCGAGATCTCTTGAGGCAAGTCAAGTTTACCATTGAAGAAGGTGTTTATCATACTGTAGGCTGTGCTCTTCAATCAGTTTGTTTCAATTTGTTGCATTAGCTGTTGTGCATGTATTAGGCTCTCATATTGGCCTAAATTGTAAAAGGAGACTTCTTTATTGATTCAATAATATAAGAGATATTATTGGCTGGGGTTTTTTCTCCCTCAAGAGGAGGGTTTTCCCAGGGTATCTGCTGTGTCTTGTGTGAATTTTAAATTAATTTCTGTGCATTGCAAATCTGATCATTAAATTTAACAACAACAATTATAGGTCACAGTTGCCAACTCCACCGAAACAAACAACTGAAACTACACAAAATGCAGTATTTTGTTCTTTCCATGAGACCGATGCACATACCGGCTCTACATGTCCTAAAAACTTAAGGATGAATCAGATCATGGGTTTCACTGAATCTGCACCCAATTCAAGTTTTGTACCTACACCAAGTTCGAATGTTGTCTTACCACAAACGGACAACTTTGATGGCAACTTTGCTACGAGGTACTTTGAAAGTGAACCCGTTATTAAAGAAGAAGAAGACGATCCTCGACAGTACTCTCTTGCAATGAATCATGAGAATTTTTCAGCGCCTGTGCTTACACAAGCTCAACATCTGAAAGCGCAAAAAGAGGAGGAAGAAAGACCGAAATCAAAAGAAAAAGGAAAAGAAGTGGCTTCTGCTTCTAATCCCAAGCAGTCTCATGAGAACGTTAAAGTAGTAGCTCAAGACACGTCTTCAACAAATTTTGACATTGTACACTCCCTAATGAAGACAAAGGTGCATATTTCTCAGTTGGAATATCTCCAAGACAATCTGGAACAGTTGGATCGACTTCTTAAGTTTGTTAAAAAGGAAGTTGTCATTCAACCTACGTTGCTCGAATCATCTGTGTCAACGGAAGACAAGCCTAAACCCTTCTATATATCTTTGTATATAGGAGGATTCAAACTGAGCAATTATATCATTGATTCAGGAGCTTCGGACAACATCATGCCTCTACAAGTGATGAATGCTTTAGGACTTTCGTGCACTAAGACAAAAGACAAATGTTATTCACTTGAGTCTAAGTCAGTGTCGTTGGTTAGATAATTGAAGGATGCTCAAGTAAGGTTGGCCGCTTGCCCGGAGAAAAAGATAATGATGACCATCCTAGTAGCTGGCATTCAAGCTAGCTACGGGATGTTATTGAGTAGAAGCTTCTGCAAAGATATCGGAGGAGAGATACAAATGGATTGGTCTTTTGTAACTATTCCATTAAAGAAAGGTAGTCTCAAATTGGAGCCAGAGGCCAAGTCTCGATTTACAGTGGTGAAGTCCCAAGATCCTCAAGCCCAAATTCTATATCAAGAAACGAGGCTTGGTACTTATGCTATAATATCGGAATGTAGAGAAGGGGGATTCACTACTCGAAGAGAGCCTCACGGGGCGAACTGTCCTAAACTACCTCAAGGAATAGCGTGAAAGTTCTGGAATCAGAAAGAGCAGGTCACAAAGATTTTTTGAACAAACTGACAAGCTCTCGGCCAAAGGACGACAGCGTAGAATACGGACGACAGCACGGCATGCTAGCATCCCAAAGGCGCACTGGCGTCTCGTACAGACTAGAAAGTGAGAATATCACAAAAAATAGCAAAGTGGCTACTTCTACTCTGATTGCTAAAAACCTTAGAATGCAAGAAAGTAACGGAATTGAAAAAAAATGAAGTAGAAATGATAGAGATAAGGAGAAGAAAGAAAATTCTTACAACCACACAAGTGATGAAACCTCCAGCAAATGAATGTCTTCAAAACTTGCATGCGTGATATCTGGAGAAAGTGTTGGGGTTGTATAGGGGTTTTCCTCAGTCAAACCCCCATTTTGGTGTTCCCACCTCCACAGATAGCCAGATAGAAAGAGAGAGTGTAACCGAAATGGAAAAAGCATGTGGTGAAAGCAAACCCGCACCACCAAGTATAAGTGATAAAAGCAATCCCCGCTCAAGGAGGAGAACCCGTATCACAAAGTATAGATGCAATAGGTAGGGGATATGGAATCCCAAGATGCTCACAAGCATGGAAGAAGGGAGATGAAGCTACAAGAGCCAAGAGGGTTGCAAGGAGGGAGAGCAAGATAATTGCAAGAGCTAGGAGTGTGGTAGAGGGTGCTGGAAGAGCTTGAGAAAATGATGTTGTATCAAGCAATGGAGTTGTTTAAGCAAAATAGCAAGATGGGAGAATGTTTGGGACAGAAGCCAAGAAGGAGAAAAAGATAGAAGCAGAAGAGAGTTGAGCTAGAAGTTAGAAGATGCAAATGAAGTGAAAAGACTGCTTTTAAGGAGAGAAAAGAAGCTCCTACAACCGTTACAAGTCGTCCCGGGCCGTTACCACCAACAAAAGGTGAGGACAAGTGGCAAGCATGCTCGGAGACAGCCGTTTGAGCGTTAAAATGTCATAGGATGTCCGCACGGCGTGCTAGTGTCCGAACACAGCACGCTACAAAACGACGCGAACGGGAAAAGCGTAAGATTCAGTGGAAAGCTGGCACACGAGGGTAGCTGCTAAAAAGGGGTGTTGGAGCATCCTAAGAAGGGAAAAGGGCTGATGCAGGAGCTGAAATGAGCCTACTCAAGATGGTAAGGGAGCGGACACTAAAGCGGACGCAAGAATGTATGTGAAATTGCAAGGGGTGCAATTTTACGACTATACACGGAAATACCTGAAGTAAGTCAAAAGGTTGCGTGTTTTGCAGATTCATCAGCAAATGATCCAAAATTGTGGACTATGCAGTTTGATGGGAGTTGTTCTACTGTTGGTTCAAGAGTGGGAATTGTGATTATCTCTCCCAAAGGACGTTTGTATCCGTTTGCATACCGCTCGCAATTTGAGTGCACAAATAATACGACGGAATACGAGGCATTTTTATTAGGTCTCAGGAATGCAAAGGATATGGGTATCAAACAACTCAGAGTTGAAGGTGATGCAAAGTTGGTCGTGAAATAGGTCAAAGATCGATTTCGAGTAAGAGCAGACTGCCTTCGGCATTACAGAAATAGGGTGTGGAATGCAATCGACTGGTTCGAGGCATTTGACATCAAATTTATACCTCGTCTAGACAATAGTAGAGCAAATGCCCTTGCGGTATCAACTTCTCTTTTCATGCCACATTCTGACTTTCATCATAATGCATTTGCTATTGAGCTTATATACAGGCCAACTGTCCCTGACAACTGCGACAACGGGCAAGTCTTCGATGACGATGACCATACTAAAGATTTTCTTGTCATGGGAGATAATTTTAAAGGGTTATTCTTTGAGGGCAGTTCATCTCCTTTTAGAGAATCAGTAACAGAGGTTTTCGATGTGGCTGAAGTTGCAGAAGATGCGGAAAACCCAGAGGAAACAGATTCAAGCATTATCCAGTTGAAGGGTAATAAGATTCCCAAGGGCCTAGTATCCTTAGAGAATATATTTGACAGGCATGACCGGTACATTCAAGATCAGAAGAACTCAGGAGATAAGACCTCTGTTGAGCACTATCAAGTAAATATTGGTACCGAAGACAAGCCTCGGCTTGCTAATTTAGGCAAATGTTGTACCGCAGAGGAGTGTGAGAGGTTCATCTCTTTGTTCAAACAATACCGAGATTTTTTTGCTTGGTCCTACAAAGAGTTGAAAGTTTTCACACCAAGAGAATTGTCTCATACAATTCCTCTTAAACCTAAAGCTAAGCCTTTCAGGCAGAAACAAAGACACTACAATCTGCAAATTCAAGATACCATCTATGCGGAAATTCAAATGATGGTGGATGCGATAATCATTTTTCCAATTCATCATTCCACTTGGGTGCCAAACATAGTTCCTGTACGTAAGAAAAACAAAGAGATCCAAATTTGTGTGAATTTCAGGAACTTGAATCAATCCTCCCTAAAGGATAATTATCCCCTGCCGATAATGGAGCATACCTTGCAGACGATTACTGGTTCGAAGATGTTGTCTTTACTAGACGGTTTTTCCGGGTACAATCAGATTGAAGTGGCTGAAGAGGATCAGTATAAGACGGCATTCACTACCCCGTGGGGTACATTTGCTTATGAAATTCCCTTTGGCCTTATCAATGCCAGTGCTACGTTTCAAAGGGCCATGGATTTGGCATTTGGGGATTTGAGGAACAAAGTAATTGTTGTCTATCTTGACGACCTCACTATTTTCTCGAAGATACGGGGAGATCATTTTTCACACTTAGGGAAAGTGTTCGAGAGATGCAGGTACCACAAAATTTCATTTAATCCTACAAAGTCCATCTTTGCGGTGACGAAGGGCAAGCTGCTTGGTCACATCGTCTCCAAGGAAGGAACTCAAATTGACCCTAGTCGGGTTGATTCCATCGAAAACTTGTCTCTTCCAACAAGCAGAACTGGGGCACATTCCTTCTTTGGTAAGTTGGAGAAGACATTTCTCCAGGAGGATTTGTGAGGAAAAAATCCCTTGCAGGCGACATCCTCTACATTGGTGAAAGATCCAATCTGGAGGGTTATATGGTGGTTTCATCCAGGAATCACTTTGAGCTTCTTGTGGAGTTTATATTTCTGATTTTTTGAGTTACAGCATATCAGACTTTGAGGAGGTTTTTTGAGGTATTTTCTGAGAGATTGATTATTGTTGAAGACTTCATTGTTGGCCATACCCTTTGTGTTGGAAATCTCATTGCTGGTCGTACCTTTTGTGATCATCTGTACAAGCAGTTTTGAGTCATTTAGATTTTTTGATCATAGTCAGAAGTTTTAGGCAGTTCATTGCAGGTTATGAGGGCGCCTAGGGGTTGACAGAGCATTGTTGTTCATTTTGATTCATTCAGAGGCCATTTTGGGAGGTGGCTTCTAGGGTTTGTGAGCCTAGTTTTATGGGTTGTTATTTCTTGTTGTAATCTGAAACCAGCAAATGGGTATGTTTGATTTTGCATTGCAATGCTTTTTCTACATCTGGGTATCTCTAGTAAGAGAGTTTATAGTATTTCCTGTTTTTGGATAGTTGTGGGTATTGCTATATTTTGTTATTTCAGTTTATCTCTGCTCAATATCTTTGTAACATTGAATATATTTGAAAATACAAAAGACAACAATCTTTCGCATTTTTGTCTCCTCTAAATACCAAACACACCCAAAAAAAAAGGCAGAACAGGGTTGTATCTTACATCCACACTCAATGTATTATTCAACAATATAACATTAAAATACACTTTCAGACTCTCCATGAATACTCCTGAAACATCAAGCCTCTCCAATGCATCCTCCATGTGTCCAAGCATGTATCCGCACATCCCATGCCATGCTTCACATATGCACTCCTCATAAGAAGTCTCAATACAATGACAGCCAAGTCAAAACCCCAACTAGCCAAGCTCAACCACTAAACATGTGCTTTTATAGACACAAGCTCACACAAATACAACCAAGTGGTAAGGTAAAACCATGTGACTCAAAAGCATGAGTTCACAAAACCATTGACCCCATGTTTACTTTTTGGTACTAAGTTTTCCAACATTAGATATTTTTCCCATGTGCAACCCACACATAAAATATCTAAACCAATGTTACGTATGACTTTACAAGTGGCCCCAAATAAATATTTAATGTGGCTAAACACATCACCTAGGATCCACCACAAACAAATATTTATTTATTTTACATAATTAAATTAATCCAATGCTATGCAAGGTGTATAACACCTATTCCTGACAATCACCAAATGTGATGTACAAATTTTCATATAAAATCGACATCAATAATCTAACATCACATGAAAATAATAATATCATTATTTGCTTAACTGACAGGTTCACAAATGAAATATTACAAAAATGAGTACTAAACTTGTAAAAAAGCTGATAATTTTGTTGAAAAAACCCTTTTACCCAAAAACATGAGAAATTGCATCCTCCCTCTTTATGCAGCGTCCAGACTTTCCAATGATCACAGCAAGCTCTGCAGTAAACATAGCACCTTAGACTATTTCTAGCAATCCTGATTCTATCCTATTAAGTATTAAAAAAATTATATCTAGAAACTAGATGCTGTGAAATAATATTCTAAGAGTATCTTCCCTTTGTTTAAAGAAATACCTTGCATATTCGTCTACTCTTGTTAATATTTAGTGTTTTCTATTTAATTTTTTATCTTTAGAAACTTAAAATAAATAAATAAATGATTTCCTATAATGTTTGCTGAAATACTGGAACTTTCTTAATTTTAGCTTGAAGGAACTTCTTATTCATGAAGGATTTTTTGAATTTTCCTTTACCTTCCATTGTGATACACCTTTTATTCCAACTAGAATTTAGGTGCCACGCTTCCCTCATTAGTACATCACAAAAGTTCCCAATTTCCCAAAATGAACAATGATTTTCATTGTGCAATAAACAAAATTAAAACTTTGTAGAATCACGTGTGATGTGCACTGAAGAACATTATATTGTAATATTTCAAATCAGAAAAAAAAAAAGATATGAAATGAAAGCATTAATAATGAAGATGAATCGATAGCTTCATGGATTGATTTTTTATGTGATCCAGTCAAATTAACCATTCCTCATTTACATCCAGAGGGCCCTGGTGTAATACTAAATGGGGTACAGTCGTTTGTACAAGACCAAGTTCAAAACTGCACGCCATGTTAAGGTGATCTACAACTAAGAGGACATTCAAGCACATATGTTAATGTTAGCCATGTTACTGTGGCATTGGCCACAGGATCCAGGGTCCCTGCCTGTGTCCCCAAACAGTCTGGGCCCAGTGATGTCCCAAGTACTGTTAGGAAATTTTTGAAAGAACTTAGAAACTTCTTTGTTCTATAAAAGGAAGGAACTAAGGAAAATAAACTCCGAAATTGACAGCCACATCAACACAATAACTAATATGGACAAAACATGCTGTCAATTCTTATATTCTAATTCTCAAATGGAGGTTATCTCCCCATCCCCCTTAGCATTTAGCAGGACAGTAAGTACTATTTGGAAGAGATTAAAATATTAAATTCCTATTTTCTCAGGTGATACGTTGGGTTACTGATTTCACCTATAATGCTGCTTTTGAAAGATAGGGATCCAGTATGTCAACTCATCTTTTATACATTTATTGTTTAATATGTACTAGTGGGTATTAATCTTAGAATAACTTGCTTTCGAGCAATTCAAATCAATCTTCAGTGATCTTCAGCAACCTTCAATATTTGCATAAATATCTTACGCCAGCCTGTTTTAATCTGGGTTGGATTCTCTTTACTTCAATGGTATGTGAATATTTGAAGATATGTATAGTGCATCTACTACTTACCCTCAGCTGTATTAGCACTCTGCTCATGAAATTATTCGTGAGAAATATTGCATGGAATCGTAGAATTGATATTACTCTTCCATGGTTTAATATGACCAATAATGTAACCACACATCTACCCGTCACATTGTTCTGGTTGTTTGAACTTTGACAGGATCTCCCCCGACTCTTTGCTATATGTGAAAGCATCTTAAGGTACCGTGCACTTATCACCAGCAATCCCAAATTTTGAGAACAGTTTGGTCCCCCTTAATTGTTTACGAATTCAACACTTTTCTCATTGAATTATTATTAGATTCATCCCTGCCAGTTATGAAACAATAAGTTTAGTAATTGAGAACTTCAAAACTTGCAAGACATTTTCATCATGCCATCATCATCCTGATATCTCTCTCTATAGAAATCAATATCTTAACCCATAAAATAAAATTGAAACTTTGAAATATGCCAACCAATTTTTTCTTGAATTATCATAACACAAGCTAACACTATGCCAATGGATTAGCGTTAGCATCAAAACTGAAATCCAAGCTTGAAAAACTTAACGCCAAGAATGCACACTCAATCCCAAGGAAGGATAGGTGTTGTCATATGGTGGAGAAATTAAAGAACAGTACTTGAAATGAAACAAACTCAACATCAAGAATGTGCACTCAAGATCCACTGAGGGCGAGGTGCTAACATATGACGGAGTTATTAATTGAAAACTGAAACAAATAGGCGGATAACCAGCCATGAAGAAATCCGCTCAACCACTTAAACAGTGGGGGGAAGAAAACAACATAATCCAAACTAATTCCTCCGCTGCGGCGGGCATCCACTAAACAGTGGGAATTCTCCACTTAACAGTGGGTGATAGAAAATAAATACAAATCAGATTCCTCCACACTGGCGGTAAACCATCCAGGGGTTATGATATTTGCATTAAAGATCACAAGTAAATGCAATAAATAAATGGTTGGATTAGTACTACTAATTCTCAACCTTACAATTAAGAAAAACTGCAAATTACAAGTGTTACAATAGAAGAATGAATGCAAATATGTGAAGGATGAATTTAGCTAGTTTATATAACTCTCAAAGACTGAAATTGAAGCCAAATTCTGAACTTATTGAAGTCTGATAATAAAAACCAGCAAACTGAAACTGTAAACCAACAACCTGTAAAACAATGAAATGCTCATAACTCTTTCAATATACCTCTGAATTGAATGAAACGAAATGCAAAGTCTCTTTGGAGGATAGGCGCCCAAACTCAAACCACAAAACTGCATCAAAACTCAAGATATTATTTTGCACGAATCCCAATGCACTCTCAAGATGGTACAGCCCTCAAGAGGGGCAATTTCTCTTGCTAAAAATCAAATACTTGGAATTAAATTCTGAAATTCTCCAAATATGGTCGCCATTAGCATAGAATTGCAAGGATCAAATACCCATAACCAAAATAAATTCACATCAAAAGCTGTAAATGAAAAACACCTTCAGCTGTGTATACACCAGCAACATTAAAACTGAAATTCTCACCAAAATTCACCAACTTTGAAGCACAATCTGCTAGTCTGATTGAGAAGCAGCAATAAGACCAACTAGGTGTTGTCTTTCAAACACGAAATTGGATTGGAACTAGGAGGTAAGCATCCCTCGAAGTATTAAACAAGTTGTCATTTTGACAGCATAACATTAGCATAAACATTCGATAATCAGCTCTTCAAACAGCAGCAATATATAAGCTTTAGTTGGCAAATGAAGCAACAAGAACTCTTCAAATTCCAAGAAGTTGAATCACTTCAACTTCCAAAAGGGATGCCACCTTTTTGCCTTTTACTTTTGAAATAATAAATATTACTCAACCTCCTTTAGGCCCACTTCATTTGCAACAATAAAGCATTTAATAAATCATTAAATGCACAATTGACCCCTTTAATGGCCCCTTTTTAAAACAACATGAAGTTATTACTCCTAGGTGGGGTACAACTGAGAAACATGAAATTTGACTAAGTATAAACTCAACTCATGAAGAAAACCAAACCCAAAGCCAAACTGAAACTGATGGAAACAAGATGACTTGAGTTGAACTGCTGATGATGCCACTGCCAAAATTAGACTTACTAAAAATAGCCACTGCCAAAAATAGTAAGTTTACCTCAAAACCAACAGAAAGCAGAACTGAGCTGGAAGCAAGACTTAATGAAAGTGGAAACCCTAAATTCGCACATCTGAGTAGCCTATGGATTTCCGGAAATAGGCTAAAACCAAACAAAGAGCGTATGGCCAAAATGGGGACATTACAAACTTGTAACAAGGAAGAAGATTTGCCTCTGGAATCAAAGTAGTTCCATTTCTAAGCCCTCTCACTGATCTTGTATTGCATCAGGTCAGTCCATGAGAGATCATAGCCACAAGTCAATCAAAGATGCTTAAGGTTACGATATAGAAACCTGCATTCTCTTCATTCAGAATCGAATATTATAAAATTGAAGAACTGTGCCTGATTTTCTGAAAGTTCTATGTGTACAGCTGTAAAAAATAGTGATCTACAATTAGCATAGAACTTTTTTCCAAAAAGGGGGATTATCAGAGTACATCTAACTATTTGACATATTATCATACAAGGAATGCCCCCACCCTGATATCATATGCAGGAGATAAATTCTCAGAACAAGTATTTAGAATAATCTTTGGCAAGAGTAGATGTCCCTGTGACGTTGTCTTCCCAAAAATTCAATAATAGTTCTTATCACAAGCTACAAAATTTTATCAGATCCCTGACTGCCAATATCAAGATTGGGGCTGTCAGAGATCAAGACTGCAGTTTGCATCCCTACATGTAGTCCGTATGCCCAGAGAAAGCTGATATGAGCATGCCTTTATATTGACATGTACACTGATAAATCCTGGACTGTAATAAGGTTTGAAGAGCCACATAAGAGCATCATGGAGGGGACTGAGACATATTTGAGGAAAGTTTCTGACTGCAATAAATTATAGAGATCAAACCCTGATATTTTCATGTACTGCAAAATTTGAGACATGCCCAGCAAGATTATTATAATAGAGGACTTACAAAAAAATATGCCTTCTAGGAGAAATAAAAGTAATCATCCGAGATGGGAAAAATGGGCATGGAGAAGCTAAGATCATCTATCAGCATAACTGAAGCAAGTCCCACACAATTTGCTAAGTTGGATTTGTCTAAAATGTAACAAGTGTGACTCATATTGGATTGAACACAAATTTTAGGGCTTTGAAACCCACAATGGCATCATTAGGATTGTATTAGATCAGAAAGAAAACCCTTAGATGTAAACCAAACTGATAAACAATAGTATAGGAAAGAAAATTGTCGCTAGAGATGTAAACACTATTGCTAGTATTCTGAAACTAAACAGAGAAGGGATCTGCATCTTTGTAAAATCCCTTGCTAGATTTGAACGATAATTTTCAGTTCTTAAGTTGACATATTTCATTTGTCAATTAAGAGGTGCTTAAACTGGACTTAACATTTAGGATTTCTCTAAGTATTAGCATTCACTGGTTTGACTGTTGTCATACAGATTTCCTCACATTCTAATATCATGGTAATTTAATATTTTGAGATGCATGAAGGATTAACCATTTAACACAATACAGGTTGCAAATAAGAATAATTTCAGACTTTGAGACAACCAAACTGGACATTAATATGAAGTCATTTTGATAATGTTTAAACTCAGAAAGAATCAGCATAGTGCCAGCACTAATACTAGGTCTGTAACAGGGACAATTTCCAGACAATCTTTTAGTATTCTTACTGCAGCAGCTTTTACAACTCAATAACAATGAGCTCAAACTGATACAAGGTTACAATCCCCTTTACAAACTGGCTGTAGCAGCACATACAGTGATCTAAGGCAGCGAATCACAACATATAGCAGATCAGATATCGACAATAAGTATTAGACTAGCTCAGACCTGGAAAATATGACACCAGGGGTAAATAGAGCCTTGTGGCTGCCTCCTATCTGCTCAGAACTCCCATATAGCATCACGTCCTCCTTCAGAACTAATCAGCATGACTTTTCCATGGCATGAACACTCCACACTCTCAACGCAGCTGCTGGAAGAAGTATCACACATGAGTAAGAGCTGAATGTGACTCCAGAAGACCATGTATAGGACTGGCTGTCTGATACGCCTGCCAAAAGGGGTTTGAGACTGAAACAAGTTGCAGCTGTATAAATGAGTTGCCCTTCACCTATGATGAACACATCCCCCTTAAAAGACTTCTATCCCTCAAAAGTGGCCACGACCTTGCTCAGAATAGACTAATACCACAGCGCCAAGGGTATGCAATACGATCTCTTGGAAGCTGAGAACATCAGAGTAATAAGTATTTGCTGTAGCAAATGTGAACTCAAAGAGATATCGCCCAGATTGCTAGAAAAGTAGATATTCGTCCAAGCTAAAACCCTTGCACAAGACCAACTAGAAATATAATCGATATTCTCCACTAGCAGAATAATGCTTCTGATTTTGCAATAATAATCTCAAGTATGAATATGAATATTATTCAAAAACCCTCAAACTGGATCTTCAAAACCCTTGCTTCTCAAACAAGCAGATTTCAATCGTTAAATCTTCAAATTTATCTCCAAAAGAGATTCATAAATTTGCCTTATCGCGCAATTGCGAATCCTAGATGAATCCGCCCAACACTAGCTAGGGAGGAATCTTTCACCATTGAAACTGGAACCCATAGAAAAACCACCTAAGGTTTTGAACTCCAAAGAGCTCCTCCAAACTTCAAACCCCAAATAAAATAATAATCCAAAATATGTGAGAATGAGCTTTCAAATCCTTTTTATAATGCCTTTTTACCTTTTTAGGATTTTCCCACCTAAATCACTTAGCACATTATTATAAAGTGACTTTACCAAGGTTACCCCAAGTTTCCGGGATGGGGACGGCAGGGGATGGCGGGATGAGTCCCCAAGTTTCCGATTTTTGAGGCCAAAATTAGGGACGGCAGGGGACGGCTATATAAAAATATAGGGAAATTTTAAATATTCAATAGATAACATGAATAAGGCATGCATAATACACAGTATAGAACATTAACATATAACGGGGGATCTAAGTAGGACAAGTTTCTGGATCTAAGCAAACTGAGGGCAGATTTTAGATCTAAGGGGGATTCAAGAGAGTAGAATTCTTTTTAAAATATGAGATATATGACATATATATATATATATATATGTATATATATATATATATGAGAGTATATATAGAAATTTTTCAAAATATATATATATATACATATATATATATATATATATATATATATATATATATATACACAATTATATATATATATATGAATTTTTAAAAATATATTATATAGAGAGAGAGAAAGAGAGCAATTTGAAATATCAAATATGTGCAACAATTTCAATATGACAATACGTGCATAGATAAAGAGTATAACAACAGTATAACAACAATATAGCAACAGTATAACAACAATATAAACATAAAGCTAAACACTAACAGCAATGCCAATAACTTAACAATTAAATATAAAAGCATTTTGTTCAAGTTTTAACACTAAAGTTAAATAACTCAAAGATCAACGTCTCAAACTTTAAAGTTTAAATACAACAATCTGTCAATCTATGACACTATGCCTCATTCGGGCTATCAATATCAAAAGCACTATCTGTGTCACTGTCACTGTCACTCTCTGCCTGAAGTGGATCATCCAAAGGAAGGCCAACCATTCCCAGTTGCACCTCCTCCTCATCAATCTGCCTAACTAGTTTGTTTAAAAATAATAGTTTGTTTAAAAATCAATTTTATTATTCATAATTTTTTATTTAATTTTACAATAATATTAAAATTTTAAATAGTTATGCTTATTTTAATTTAATTTTATTATTTTATTATTTTAAATTTAAACTAAATAATAGTTTGTTTAAAAATTCATTTTATTACTCGTAATTTTTTTTTAATTTGACAATAAATTATAATATTAAATAGTTATGCTTAAAATTAAATGTTTTATCAAATTTTTATTTAATGAAATATAATAATATTTAATATTTATTATTTATTAATTATCATGCAATTTTATTTTATTTCATAATATAATTAACTTACAAGCAATTAAAAATTAATTTTTTTATCAAATATGATGAAATATTTAATATTATTAAGCAATTTTTATTTAATTTGTCAAAAATTAAAAGATTTTTTTACTTTGACAAAAGGGGGACTCCTGGGCGTCCCCGATACGATTGGGGGACTTCTA
>VDFB02103192.1:0-26096 GCA_007258455.2 Sequoia sempervirens | reverse complement strand
ACATAATGTATACATGTACACACATACACATATATATGTACACACGTGCATACATATATATATACATGTACATGTACATATGGTGAACTAAAAATTTGGGGTTTTCAATTTTGAATTTATAGAAATGTAAATTTAGGCAAAATGTATGTATGTACATACACATGCATTTACATATATTGTGTACACATGTACATGTATGTACACTCAAGTACATACACATACATTTCCACACATACATACATATACACGTGTATATTGTGAGATGATATTATGTTTGCTATATTTGGGATTCAAAATTAATTTTGTGTATTCATATATTGTTTTGCATTTCAAATAGTTTAAATGTAATCCATGATTAGTCAAATCTATGAGTAAAAGATGTGCATCATTTTTCCCAAGAGGAATATATGACTGTCCTGTTTTGTTTTTCTATGCATTTTAGTAGATGTGTGGTAACATAGTTGCCAAGTCTTTAATCTACAGGATTATAAGTTCAGATAAATCCCTAGTGTAATGTCAATATGAATCACTTATGGATTGAAGTTTCGTTTATCAATGCTCTAATGTATGCAGGATGAATTTTGTTGGATGGGTGTATAGTGAGATCTCTTATTATAACACGTAATTTCATTTTATATTGTGTCAACATAATTTTTGTAATTGTTGTTCCTAAGAATAATAACTAAAATACATATAATCCTGAGTTAATGAATACCTGAAGGCATTACACTTGTGCAAAGACTTTTCTTATTGAGGCGTAGACTTTTGGGTGCAACTCCTCAATTTCAAATAGTTTATATAATCCATGATTAGTCAAATCTATGAGTGAAAGGTTTCTCTACATTTGAACATGTATTTAATTAGTAGGAATGATTTTTCTAGAGTCCATGAGACTTGGATGAAATTTTTTGGACTTCCTATTTCACCAAATCCATTGTCTGATCTTTTCTATTTAGATTAAATAGTATTTAAAAATAATTTTAGAGGGTTATTAGATTTCTAGTGGATAATTTCTCTTAGGTCAATGCCCCCATCCCGTTCAAAAAAATATTGGATTTATAGTCATGAGAAATGAGTTTCATTTCCATTTATTGTTAAAATGTTTGGAGAAGTTACATGGAGTATCATTATAGAAAATATGATTCCTTCAAGCCATTCCAAAATATGGATATTAGCTTTTCCAATTCATGTTTATCCCAATTGCTTTTGAATACACTATTGAGGTTGTCTATAAGATTATTCCTCATTATGAATCTGTAAAATCTTTGAACTGTTTTGATGAACTTCAATTATTCTAATTTGATGTTTTTCCAAATTTTGAGTGTATTATCACTGTTGGAAATTGAGTTGTTAATCATCTGTCTGCAACATTCAGGTATTTATACATTATTCTTGTAATTTAATCAGGGATGTGCAGAACCTTCTCATGTCTTAGACAATATACCTTTCTAGCCCTTTAGAATAGGAATTTAAAATTTTAACCATTATGAGAGCCATTAGAGATAATGATTTAAAGCGGATATTTCAAACTAGAACACATTGAGGTGCATTTTATTTCATTCTTGAGCTAGCACATTAAAGAAAAACTAATGTTGTTTAATGTGGAGTTAAAACTTAAAACCAATTTGTTGTTGACATCTTCACATAAGCTTTATTAAAGAAATAATCATTAGAGATAGCCTAGCTTGGGCAGATAAATCCCATCCTGATCTGGCTTTTCCCTCACCTTGTTCCAAGGGATCTGCAATTTGAAGACATTATGTGGAACAACAAATGGCGAACCCTAGTTGTTAGCATAAGTCTCCCTTGCCGGCCAGTGAGAGTTGAACAACCAATATTGCACAACATATACAGCTTTGTATTTTGTGTATAAAATGCATCTCCCATTTTGGGATAAAGCCTAATGTGGTGCACCTGATAATGAATAAAACACTTTTCAATTTTCAATTCATTTCTATTGAAATTAGAACTAGTTGCATTGCATAGGTAGCATATGCTAAACTTGTTAAGCTTGCCAATTGCACATAGTGATTGAAAGAAAAGTTGATGTTAAGTGTCTGTGTCTATTGGACCTGATGATGATTCAAGTAGAGGCTAAAGTTTTGCAATGCATTGAAGGACAGGCTATATCGGCATCCAACTTATGGATCATATTTGGTCAGGTTAATGAAGTTGTGGTCAAATCACTACCCTTGTCTATAGACCTGACTCAAAATCCCTTGAATTTCCAATGCATTTGGTTGTTGACTTAAAATACTATGTCAGTCCACCATGGGATAACAATAGTCCAAATTTGTCAATCATTTCTTTGACTAGGAGAAAATATAAACAGAAGCCCCTTAAGGAGACATGTACATTAACAATACATAAAAGGCAATGTTCGACATCAAAATCTCTCTGGGGTTTCAAAAAAATATGTAGACCGTAAATCTTTGAAAGTAGCTTCCCATCATATAAAATTTGTGCAGATGATTGAAGCAATTATAAAAACCAAAATTTCATGGAATTTATAACACCCAACAATGCTTCAGGTGTAGGTTCCAAATCTATCTTAAGGCAAAAATAAAAATTAGCTCTCTATATCCCAAATCCTTACAAGCAAATTTTTGTAATATAAAGTCTGACAAAGCTTGAACCAATTATGAATGGTCATACTTTCCAGCCAAGAAAATTTTCATAATGCATGATTTTTTGGTTTTCATTTTTATTTATACTCATCATATTACAAAACCCCAAATTTATAATCCACTAGAGCAACTTAAACGATGGAATCTGATACTTAATGTTCTGAATTAATCATAACAAAATCTATGCATTTCCTTCATGAAGATCACAAACAACACGAATTTTCATAACATTCAGCCAATAAAATGGAATTCGAGTCGAATTTCTTTCAACAATCAATGAAACCCTTACTCCAAATACATCCCAAAAAACTCCCAGACGAAATACACCCCACAAAACTGAAATCAAACAAGAAATCAAACGTAAAATGCAGCCACAAATAGAACCTAGGTATATATGGGTGTTGTTGGTCTTGACCTCAGCTGACGAGCTCTCGTCTCGAACACTTTCGCCCGAGCATGCAAAATGGTCGGGCTGTGATTTTTATTTTATTTTATTTCGCCCTTTTCGGTCGGTAACTTTTTGGCCAAGTGGCTTTCAGCCGAAAGTCACTCGACCGAAAAGGTACGGACACATCAACGCCATGTCACTGCCCTGTGGCTTCAGCCAAAACCCTCTCGGCCGAAAATATGTCGGTCGAAAGTAATTCGCTCGGAATTACTTTTTTGGCCGAAAGTGTGACTTTATGATCATACTTTCGACCAAGAAAATTTTCATAATGCATGATTTTTGGTTTTATTTTTATTTATACTCATCATATTACAAAACCCCAAATTTATAATCCACCAGAGCAACTTAAACGATGAAACAATACTTAATGTTTCGAATTAATCATAACAAAATCTGTACATTTCCTTCATGAAGATCACAAACAACACAAATTTTCATAACATTCACCAATAAAATGGAATTTGAGTCGAATTTCTTTCAACAAATCAATGAAACCCTTACTCCAAATACATCCCAAAAACTCCAGCGAAATACACCCCACAAAATTGAAATCAAAACAAAATCAAACGTAAAAATGCACATGGACAAAAGCCTAGGTATATATGGGTGTTGTTGGTCTTGACCTCAGCTGACGAGCTCTCGTCTCGAACACTTTCGCCCGAGCATGCAAAATGGTCGGGCTGTGATTTTTATTTTATTTTATTTCGCCCTTTTTGGTCGGTACTTTTTGGCCAAGTGGCTTTCAGCGAAAGTCACTCGACGAAAAGGTATTGACACGTCACACCATGTCATTGCCCCGTGGCTTCAGCCAAAACCCTCTCGGCCGAAAATATGTCGGTCGAAAGTAATTCGCTCGGAATTACTTTTTTGGCCGAAAGTGTGACATAGTTTTGTGCTTTTACCCATTGTTGATCCTAAAACATCCAAGCATTATAAGTATCCAAATCAATCAAGCAAAGCAAGATCCAATTCCTTTGGAGATATTTGTTTGATTTCAATCCTCTAAGGGAATCCATTAAGGGTGGTGAGTTGTAGCAAGCATTGTTCATTCATCATTTCCTTCCTTTTTCATTATCTTTTTATCAAGGTTCAATTACCAAACTAGGATTTGACCAAGGCAAACCCCCATACAAAACAAAGCAAATTTCCCTCTTTGTGTATGTGCAGATCACAGGTTGTTGAAGGATTGAAGAGATCTTGAAGAGAAATTTTGCATTGTTGTAGTTATTGTCATCATTATTGTCAAGTCACAGAAACTAAGTTACAGAATTTATTTCCGACATTTCGACAGTGGGACCTATGGCAAACAAATGTTAAGATCTGACACTAGAGGACCCCAAAAGCTGATTGAAACCCCTATACAAAGACCCATTTTCCCATGGGCGAAAGAGTCCTTGTAGACACCTCAAAACCAACTTTTCTAAGCAAGTTTGTTGTCCTCTGTACTTCCCAGATCCACTAGTAAACTGTTGTTTTTGTTTTTCATTTTTTGATATCTTGCATTTTAATATTAGGACATATAAGATCATTAGTTTAATCATTCCAAAATATTTCTAATCAATTACAATCCCCTAATAGATGTAGATCTAGGTCTGATTGGCTAACCTTCAAGTTTGAAAGTCAATCTCTTGCACCTTGTGATCTACATCTCAATGAAATTTATAAAAATATGGAAATGGCCCTAGGTTATGGACACTAATCTTAGAGTCACTACATTTTTACATTTCATAATCACTTTGTATCTCAAAGGCTAGTGCCTTATAATTTGCAAGATCCAGAGGTTGGATCCTCTCACTCAAAGAGATCAGCATCTCTTGTTGAGTTGGTGTTCAATGGAGGGGATTGGTGTCTCCTGTGGATTGGTGTCTATGAAGTTGTAAGAAGTTTCCTATAAAAGAAATATTTTGCCATGGTTTTCTCCCGTAAAGGTTTCCTAAATCATGTGTGCGTCTTGTGTTCTCTATTATTAGATCTTGCATGTGTGGATACTTTGATTTTGCTTTATGATTTCCAAAGTTATAAATTACAAAAGTTGGTCTTTACTGATTCACCCTCCCCTCTCAGTATAAGTGTGTGTGTGTTCTTCATGTTTTGTATTGTTTTTTTATCATTCAAATTCATAATCATTTTCTAGGTCTTACAAGTGTAAATGAATTTGAAGAAAAAATTACATCATGGTAACTTAAAGGAAGAGATCTCCATGGCATAGCTAGAGCACTATGTTAAAAAGGTAAAAAGTCTTTGGTTTGTAGCTTAAAAAAATATTTGTATGCTCATACAACCTCCTAGCACATGATACCAAAATTATGTTTCCTTTGTATTGGGATTGGTAAATATAAGATCCAAATTAGATTATTATTTTTCTTATAAAATAGATGGCGATTGATTCCTTCGTATCATATTGTACGTAGATGATAAGTAACATTTGGTAATAGTAAGGATGTGATTTGTGATTTGAAGTCTTAGCTTTTAGTATAACTTGACATGGACTTGGCGACTGCCAAATATATGTTGGGTGTAGAGATAAAAAGAGAAAATAGAAGTCTTTAGTTAGGCTAGAATAAGTATGTGAACTCTATGATGGAGAGATTCAACATGCCAATTTACATACCATTGAGTGTTCCTATTTTAGTGGGGACTAATTTATTCCTAGAGAAGTTTCTAACCACATCTAATTAGAGATGGAGGAAATGGATCATGTGCCTTATGCTAGTGCTATTGGGAGTTTGGTGTATGTTATGTTCTGACTAGAAATTACCCAAGTAGTGGAAGCCTCAAGAGCTACTTTATGTCTAATCTTGGATGAAGTCATTGAGATGTAGTTTAGAGGGTATTTAGGTATTTGTGAGGTACTTCTAAGTACTCTATTTTTTATCATGGTAATCATATAGAGTCCCAACACTTAGTGGATATGTATCAATTCAAATTGGGTTGGAGATATCAATAATAGAAGACTTGCTAGTGGGTATGTCTTTAGTTTGTTTGGTGGTGTTATTAGTTAGATGAATAATTTAGCTATAGGATTTGATCCCTTTTTTCCATTATAGGAATAAAGTACATAGTAGCTACTCATTCATATAAGGTGGAAATTCTACTTAAGAAATTATGTTTAGATGTGGGGTTAAATCAGCAAGCTATCAGAGTTCTTTGTAATTGTCATAATGCATATGTTTGGCAAAGATCCTAAATTTTCATGTGAAGAATCACATACATGTCTAGAAGCACTTTTTTATATATGGTGGAGGATGGGAGGGTAATTCTAGAGATATTTGTCACTTCAATAAAAAATTGTAGATGCATTGATGAAGCTTGTTGTACCCAAAATAATTTTTTGCTTCAATGAGACACTTTTCTTAAAATGATCTAAATCATGTAAAATTGTTGTCAAAAGTATGTTTTAGGTCAAACCAAACATAGGCTTTTTGTGGGTTTGTGTTGAGGAAGATGCTTGCAAATTTCTTTAAAAATTGGAAATTAGGGTTTCAAACCCCTAAAAATAGGACCTTTTCGGAATTGATTGAAAATGATTTTGATAAGATGAATTGATTTCATGATCACACTGGTCAAGTCAAAATCACCAAAAAGTTTTTTTTACTTTGGTGGGTCTATTTTCATTTTTTAGGAAGAAAGATAGGACCTCTGTAGCCATTAATGGCAAAATGGCCAGTACCAAGTGGTGAAATCTAAGCCTCAAAAGCTTCAACAAATAAACCATGGCAAAAATGCTTGAAAAGATGCTCTGTGAGGGAGGGGATTTTCAAAAGTGAAAAATGCTAAAAAAATTCTAAGTTTGGAAGATGCACGCCTTGCTACCAAAAAGTTGCTATACAGTCAATGCCTTGGTGAAAATTTCAAGCACCCATACACGTAGCATGGTGAAAGTAACTGCTACGGTAAACACGTCGGTGTCATCGACAACAGTGATCAAGTCAATCAAGCTACAACGGTAAATGTGAAGCGCGAAAAGGTGAAGATCTTAAAGGAAATGATGAAGTAGCGATCAAAAGAGCCCTGTGACCAAGGGCTTCATGAGTTTGCGGGGCAGCCCACCTCCATTTGGTTTGCACAATTTTGTTGCTGATACTTAGCCAAGTCAGGATCTTAGTTGTTTACTTTAGACCTTAGAAGGTCTTGCATTTGTGTGTGAAGAGTTAGTCATTAGGACTAAAATCTTCATTAGGTCATCATTAGTATTAAATTTTGCTTTATTAAACTTAGGACAACATATGTTAAGCATTTAGTATGTGTTAAAGCCACATCCTCATTGTTTGGAGATGCTAAAGGTCAGTTAAGGGGTTGTTAGCTCGGACTCAAGGAGTTAGTGTTCCTAAGATGAAGGATAATGGCGAGGTTGCAATAATATTGCATAGTTGCACAGCAACAATGCTTGGTTGCATGTAACTTGGTAGTGGTCTTAAGATTCCCTTAAAATCAGGGATATGGGAGCGAGTAATCTTCCCTTGAATGGTGGAAAAGACTTCAAGATGAGTGTAATGGCTCATAACAAGTAGAGGGATCATTGTAATAAAGTTTGGTGGTGAAAGAATAGAAGACAGTTAGCATTTTCTGTATTTTTCTGTGTTTACTGAAAACCCCGTATGTTTTCAGACAACCGTGATGTTTATGGAATATATGCACTGATTTGCATTGGATCAGAGTTTACTTGGCATACTCCAGTATCTTTTCTTTTTTAGATAGTTCATTGACTAGAATACATGCATTGTAGATAAGTTTAGGATTGCAAGGAATGGAATAGACTGCATTTTCTGTATCTGCCCATGCACTTTGAGAAACAGTGATCTTGTGGGCACCGTATATGTTGATTTAACACTGTGTTCATGCTCTTAGGATAGTGTAGAACAATACTCATTGGGTATTTAGATTGTTTGGTGTAGAGTTGTGATTTGAATCTTTAGATTAGAGGTTAGAGGTTTGTAAATACCGTTTTGAGTAGCAAGATTTCAAATGGCTTCCCCATAGACACCAACCACGAAATGTTCTTGAGATTGGTTGGATATGGGAGGGAAGCCAATGCATTGTACATATTTAGTGATAGGAAATCAAAAGAGCCAAGAAATGATTTTAAAGACCAAACCCTAGGCGAGTATTAGCTGCCCGGTTAGGAGTTTGGAAGAGAAAATTGAGAATTTAGGCAGGGGAAAAGTGCACTGTACGGAATCTGTACGATTCCAGGTAGGATTAGGCAAGACCTTTGATTGAAAAAAGGTTGGAAGCTTTAATCAAACTTTTGGTAGGAGTTTTGAAACAAAGAACAGTGAAACCCTAGAAGATAGGGCAATTAGGCCTCCACTCCAAGATCATTGGAATTAGTTGTACGGTATTGAGAGAGATCAGACAACCTAGGCAAGATTTAAAAGTCTGAAAAGGGTGTCAGGAAAAGTGATTTAATCACTAGGTTGTGTGTCAAGTTTGAGAGAAAAGGCCAAAAAGTAGGGCTACAAGGTTAGCCCCTTCAAAGGCAAATTCAAATCGGTAGGAGTGAAGATTGCAGAACCTCCAAGTTGGCTTCAAATGGATGTGAAATCCATAAATTTAGTGTATACAACTCCCCTGCTAGCAGTTCAAACAAATTGGATAGAGTTAGCATCTAGATCCTTCTAGGTGGAAAGGAGACAGCAATTTCAAAAGGTGTTGAATCTTCAAAGGTAAAGCACAAAGTTGAAAGCTCTCTAAGAAGAGTTGGAGCAGGACTAGAGCAGTCTTTTAGGCTCAAAAAGAACCCTTGGTAGCAGGTTCCAGGCAGGAGACAGTGGAAAGTCTCCTAGAAGGCAGTGCAAGCAACCTTTGGAGTAATAATACATCGAGTTCAAGAGGTCAAAGGCAGTCATCAAGTCTTGCCTAGATAGTCATCTCCTTCGTAATTCTATCAGCTTTACGATGGATCGTCAAGCAAATCCATCAAACGTCGTCAAATGAAGGCAAAGGTAGAAGGTGTTGAAAGCAAAATTCATCAAAAATGGTAGTCAAAACATGAAAAAATAGCCCCTGGTGACCAAGGGTGCACAAGCATAAGACTATCCAGATGTCAATTTTTGAGCAAACTTATCTTCAGGTGATCTCCCCGACATCAGCTTAGCTTCGCAACAAACCTGTTCGCCAACTTGCGAGATACATCAAATGACAGCAGCTATTAATCATTCAAGCATGCAAAAAGGAAGGAAAATTAATGCACATCAAGGAAAAAGCACCCCTACTGGCCAGGGGCACCCTTTATTTTGAGTCACCTGATGAGGTTTTCAACAACTGCTTTCTACAAGGCATTTGTTCAGCACTCTCTCAGCTTCATGATCAATCCAGCTACACATTCACAGGACCTGTCAAGCATTCATGGATAGAGATCAAGCAGAAAACACCAAAGGTGAAGAAGAGATGAAGAAAATGGAGAAATTGAACAAGTGTTAAGGAAACTACACCTTCCTAGAAATAGGCACCCAGCTTTTTGGGCAATCAGATGTAATCTGTAAGCTCAATGATCTCCAGGATGACCTTCTCATCCTTGATCAATCTCAACAATGACATTGTCAACAATGATCTCATATCAGAGGACGGAGGATCAAACTAGAGGGATTGAAGAACACATCAATAAATTGACTAAGTCTGAAGCTAAAAGCACCCCTGTTGGGAAAAGGCACCCTTGAATCAAAATCATCAGACTCAGGTTTTTAGCTTTGCAGCTCCTGAGCACACTTCATCAGAGTTGTTCAATCTCAGCAGTGGATCTGTTAGCAACATCTCAGGATCAACTGAGCAACTAGAACCAAGGATTGAACGGAGGCACTTCACCATGAAAAAAGAATGAAAATATCTTCAATTCTTTAAAGGGACACCTAAAGTCAAAGTTAGATCCAGTTGACTTACTTGAGAGGATATTTTTAGCCTTTATATGTCTAAAAACGTTCCTAAATGGGTGGAAATCAGTGTTGTGAATTCCATATCAGGAAAAAGACTCTCCATCATGATTTGGCGTCCAAACTTGATTGCTTCAACAACAATCACTATGTATCAAGCTTGGACATCATTATTCATCATTTGTATTTGCAAGTTGGAGCTCAAGAATAGTCATTTTCTCTTTGAGACATCTTTTCAAGATCTGACAGAGGGGTTTTCATCGTTCTTCATATTTTTGAAGATCAATTGCACAAAGGGACAATTTATTAAGGTTGCATCAAAAGGCATAATTTTTTCAAAAAGACAGTTGATAACTTCCAATCTTCTTCTTGTCTTTTTCCTCTTTTCTTGTCTTAGATCTCCTTGCATGTCCAAGAAAGCAATAGATAATCACAGATCTGACCAACTAGGTATGACCAACACAGCTTTTCCAACAAAACCCACTTGTTGAATTTTTCAGAAACAATAAACTCGTTGCCCCTATTTTTAGGGATTTTTCCAAAAAAGTCACAAATTTGAAAATCAAACAAATTGGGTTTATTTAGCATTGGAGCACGAACAATACCCACATCATTTTTTTCGGAAAAATACTTCTCAGTAGGTGGCTATTTTTAAGGGTTTTCAAAAGTTGTCTAAACATATCTGTGTTTATAGTCAATAGTCAAGTTTTTCAAAATATAGTACTCTCAAGTTGAAATCAATACCAAAATGGTCCTACTTCATGACTTTCTGAAACACTCGACATGGACATGCATTAAGTGAAGCTCGTAGTCAAGATGGACGCCTTGGAAGGCGTAAATGACATCACCGTTCAATGGGTAGTCAAATGTGGAAGGTAGGCATTCCAAACACAGAGCCGCCACTAGTTACTACCACACTACCTTCCACATTCCATGTCAATGAGGTTGGATAACATAGCTGCAAAGAAGATTGAATATCAAAAGCAGATTGCGAGAGGTAGAAGAAGTCATCGACTAGCTAGAGGAACTGTTGACTAGAGGTGATGAGGTGTCAAACACCTAGTTAGGACATCCTACCCTTCAAAATAGCATTATTGGCAACAGGAGTTAACTTGATGCCTCATTCCATGTTAACTCACTGTCCCGCTAATCATGCATGTCAAATCCCGCCAATTATGGATGTTTATCTCAGATCTCCACTAATTGTCGATCTCTATTTTGGAGGTACTTTTTGTAATTGAAGTTCGCTTTTAGTTTAGTTTCAATTAACTGAAGTAGATTTCCAATTAACTGTTTTCTCACCTACTTTTAGACATAGGAATAAATCTTGTTGATTGATTGGCAAGAATTGATTGTTAACTCAAGTAGACTTTAGGGTTGCCTACTCCTTTGAGTTCTATAAATAAGAGTCTTTGCTCCTTATTTTGTTAACCTTTATTTACTATGCAAAATTGTTGCGCCATTGTTGCCACAAGCTTGCAAGTGCATATTTGTTCACTCTTGGATGAGAGTTTGTTTGGTTTGATAAGCAATTGTGTATGATTCCATACCTTGGTTGTCCTAAACTTTTGTAATTCATTGAGAAAGTTTGAAGAAAGAAATCAAAAAGCACGTGCAATTTGATCTAAAGATTTGAGTTCTTTCAATGTCTTGTTCTTACAATCTATTGTTTCAATCTCCCCCTTGGACAGGTGTCATCACCTCCTTGGGTATTTTGTTGTTAATGATTGTCGTTTGATGTTGTTTAATGAGTTGTATTTTAGCCTACACTTTGGACAGGTGTTGTCACCTCCTCGGGAATCCTGTTAGCCAAATCATTGTCCTTTGTTGTTTCTAGTGAGTTGTATCCCAGCCTATACCTCGGATAGGGATTCTTCCTCCTTCGCAAGTCTAAGATTCATCTTACCGTAAGAGTGATTACTTGCATAAAGCCTTATTCCAGCATAAATTTGAGAGTTCAGAGCCTCAAACACATTCTAAAAGACGGTCGGACCAAGCAATCCAACCAATCCATTCCCGCCCCTATGCCCTCATGCTCTGTTTACCTTGAGGAGATAGGATAGATTAAAAGCTAGTTTAGTTGTAGCTAAGATCTACAAAAACTAGAGAAAGCCTTAGCTACAGCGCATTGTGTTTATGCACCTTTGTGTCCTGCCTACTGAGTAAAAAAGATAGGAACACTTAGTTCGTTTTACTTTTATGCAAACATCAACAAACAAGAGGGAGATTCCCCTCCATAATTTGAAGAGAAGTCATCACGCACTGTGCATAGCTATCTATTTCCAATAAGCACTCCAAAGGTGCTAATTGAAACGCCAACAAAGCTAGAGAACACAAACAATTTCAAGTGGTGTAGATAGTCTATGGGCCTCTTTGACCCCAATTAAATAGTTGGTTGTGTTGGTATTCCATTTTCAATATCAAGGTGTTTGAAAAGTGGGATAATGCTAGGGAATGTGTTTTAACCCTGGATTGTAATGTTAAGAGCATAAAAATACAATTTTAAGCTATAGAACACAAAAAGGTAATTTTTGGGCTATAGAGGTCAAATTTGACCCCAAAAAATATTAAAATGGCATGTAACTAGAGCAAGATAGTTACAAAAACATTAAGCTCTTTCAAACCTTAAATTTAATAAATGACTCAATTAGCTTCCCAGATCAAAATTTATGGCCTCTAGACCTACCACATTAAAAATGTAAGAGCATTTATGATGCATAAAGGAACTATAATAGGGAATTACACATGTTGACCAACTTATGATGTATGTTATGGAACATCATAAGGAATTTTTTAATGGAGACAATGGAGCCAAAATTGAGTTCCAAGTTGGTGAGTGGATTATGATGAGCTTATAAAAAGTTTAAGGAATATGTTATTTTCAGCCTATTGACACATATAAGATTTAAGCATTAGATTTTGACTAGGGGTCTAGATGACACATTTTATGTGGCTTTAGCTCATGGTTTCCTAATTACCATTTGATAGTTTCATGTATTACTTCCCCTATTTATTGGGTGCTTGAGATGGAGGTTCCATAGTTTAGTTTTGTAGGTATACTTATGTTGTTAGAAATGCTCCAAATCTACATGTTGATGATAATCTTGTAAAGATTTATACTCTATGAATATATTATAAACATGTTAATTAATCAATAATACATTAAACCGATTTTGAATGTAAGGTTCTTCTTTTGAAAGAGTTTTCCCCGTATATATCATTTTGTAATGATATATTTCTTTAGTTTTTCTTGTAACCATACCTTCAGAAACAACAATAAATTGGTAAACATCTTATCAAACTCTACTACAACATTGATTAAAGCTTAAACTTCTCTTTAAAAAACTTGTCAAATCCCCTCTAATTTAATCCCTCCACTCACTAATTGCTCTCTTCTTCCTACAATCTTTTTTTCCTTGTTCCCAACCCCATTTTTCTCCCTATTTTTATTTGATACCCCTTTCTTGCTCCCTTGTGAACTTGTCTTCCCTTTTGTCACCTATTCTTCCCCTCTCGTCACCTATTCATGTGTCGCCTTCCCCTTCATCCCATCTCCTTTTCAATCTACTACCCCTTTCAATTTTCATATCTTCTCGACTTCATTTTTTCTTAAGCACCTTGCTCACTTCTATCATTTTTTAATGTTAACCTTTATTTTATTTTGAATTTGATCACCCTTAAATTGATTTCTTTATCATGGTGTTCTTAATTGCTTTCTGATTTGTGTTGTTTTTATCATCTCATTCCTTTGTTGATTTATTAATTATATTTTATTTTTATTTCTAATAATCTAGTATATCTTCACATACAATATGTAATACATCTCCTATCCCACTGTTTATATTTGTTTTAGTATTATGAAATGCTAACAATTGAATTCTTTTCGTCTTAAACCTTATCCATTGCTTAGGCTTATTTTAATGCTTTCATTACTGTTGTCATTCAATTTCTTAGCATTATTAATAACTTTCCGTTCGCTATATTTCTATTGTTTTAAGGTTTTCAATCTTCTTTTTATACTTTATTTTAATGTCTTTATTCGTATTATCGTTATTTTTTGGTCCTTAATAATTTTGATTTGATTATTTTATTATTTTATTATTATTGTCTAATATTTGATATCGAATAAGGTGTTGATTAATATAAGCATTTCTTTAGTCATAAGATTTATGTTACCTCGGGAATGAATTTAAGTTTTTTTTTGGTATTAATAATTTATAATATATGAATAATTATTGATGTCTTTAATTATCTATTATTATTACTATAATTTATCCTCCCTTCCCTATTTAAGGAGTTTAGCTTGGTAAATTTTTATGTTTCCCTCATAATGATGATCTATATTAAACTGTAATCTGAAATGTTAGATTCTGGAAATATCACGCCTTTAAATAATCTCATTATCAATCAAAGAGTAATAAAAGGAAATTTCCTTCTATGAAAATTCGAAGGGCAAATAAAGGCTTTTGTCACCAAATCCAAATTATGTGAGTTTGAAAAATCAATTTGATCAATCAAGAAGTTGTGTGCTCTAAGAAAGAACATGAACATAAAATCTCTAAGCCATCATGACATCAATCAAATAGATCTTGCAAATAAGGTTTACTAATTGATCACTTCAGTGTAATTTACTTGAATCCATATGAACTTCCTTCCTGTTGTACATGTTCTAGATAGGAGAGTATACTCTCAATACTCGTTTAGAAAAACAAGGACTTCCTAATGAGCCTAAAATTTCTAGGAGAGTCTTAGCTCAAATCCTCCTTATCATAAGTTTCTGGGAGAGTAACAGCTCAATCCTCATTAGCATAAGTAAAATACTCTTTAACAAATTCTAAATAGGAAAAGATATGTAGTATTGTGGTGCAGTCAATGTAAGATAAAAGTCTCGCCCTCATTATTGTACCACTATTGTCAATATGGAAGACTACTAACAAGAATCATCATAAACAATAAGTTACAACTAAACCATTCCTTCATACAAGGTACGAAATAAACTATGTATACAAACATGATGGATTATAAGCCAGCCATAGAAAAGAATGCAACTAAACTAGCGTTTGGCAACCCTTAAACAAAGTTTGTGCCCATTTAACAACCAAAATAAAATTCAATCTAACAAACCAACCTCATAATTACTGCGCATTATTTTGAAAAAGAGAATAATAAACATGACATGTATTAAGAACAAATAGAAAAAATGCCGACAATTATGCCACTCCAAAATCTTGCAAACAAAAATTGTATTTGCCTCAATTTTAGTCAAACTGACATCCTCAAATCTTACCCTTGGATGTCCAGGAAGGTTTTAACTTCGAGAAACTGGACTAATAGAAACAAGCGGAAAGCAAAAGTTGTGATTCCTAGAAACACAGGTTGACTCATACCATCAACTTCCAAGATTAATCCTCCAGACCTTTGATAATGTACTACTGTTCTTTGCATCTATTTCTTTCATCAAATTTCTGGAATGATCTAAATACGATGGCCTGCAAATGGGAATAATATGTTCAGTCTCAAACCTACTTTAGCAGAAAATGTATTTGTTGTCATTTGAGTGAAACTGAGATCCTCAAATGTTACTCTTGGATGTCCAGAATGGTTTTTAACTTCAAAGAAGTGGGCTAACAGAAACCAAGGGAAAACAAAAGTTGTGATTCCTGATGTTTTTGACCATCATGAATTATTCTCAAACCAAATGTTAGATATGAACCATGATAATAATGTTCATCTCAGTAACCATAGCAATCAGGACCCCCTTTCAATGAGCAAATGGTTTTCAATTTAAAAGGTCTAGAGGGTGAGCACAAGCATCATTGCATGGAGACTACATAATATAAACATTATGGACAAAAGTATGACACCATGTTCAAATATTCTCCACAAATATCTAGCAGGATCAAAGCATGATAAGTAATGGAAATCTTTTGATATCTTATCACTTATGTACATCTTGCTGATATACAGAGACAAAAGCCAATCAAACGACTATTCAATAGGCTATAATTTATAAGAATCCAAAACAATCTAAAAATTCCAACAAAAAAGCACAGAAATTGGCAAATATATTGTTGTTATCAGTCCTGAAGTTTTGCAAGCTCAGATTTCAGAAATCATGCTACCATGAACAATGTTGAAGTTGATATTGATGCATGTCAACAACTTATTATCAGTATCCATCATCTTCATCCTGAGCTTATAGGAACCCTGTAACAATGCCAACAGATGCAAAACATCAGACCCCATTGGAGCAAGGATGTTACAAGGTTCATAATTATTCATAAAGTAGAAAATACTTCTTCATCAAAATTGTAGCATTTCTTGCACGGTACAATTTAACTATATTATATTCCAGCTGCAAAACCTGCCTTCAGGACTACATGTGATAGGCAAGTAATTAACCCATAACAGACTAAAGTTTAAATAAAAAACACAAGAAAAATGCATGAATATAATGAAAGAACAAAGATGCAGATTAAGATATCATGAGACTATCAAGCAACTCTATAGGGATTTTATTTAATGCAACCATGGATAGAGGATCTAATGAAAGACTATCTATTCATGCAACTCAAACACAAAAACATAAAACTTAGTGTGAGAGTACACAACAGAAGCTAAGTTCTTTAGAAAAGAGAGAAGAACAAGATGTCACAGAACAAAAGATTATCTACATATTAGTTCATATGACAGAGATTACACTTGATTTAGAAAACAACAGTACATGCCAAGTTTCCAAATTCATTTAAATCTCTGATCTTCAATCTATTATATTTTCCTCCCCCTTTGCTGCTTTCTTCCAATCTGTTGTCACATTCTTATAGAGATCCCTTGATGTAGTAAGGCAACACCAATCAAAATGCAGTACAATGCAATATGCACATGTGATGGTAACCATGGATCCAAAAAGCCATTATCATTTGTTAGGATTGGGTGCACCCCTTGATGGTTGCAAAGTGGCTCCTTCAAAAAACTCACCAAACCATGGAAAGTTCTAACCTCTATTGCACTCTACAATAACGGCTAATCAAGTTATCAACAATTACTAGAACCTTTTCAAGGTCCACTCTCAATCCATCCCAAGATATCACAAATCCCAAGTAAATCAACTCCTGCATGAAACTACATTTGCGCTAAAACCTGCTACAGTTGTATAAGTTGTTCCTCCTTTGTCTTACTAAACACCAAAATGTCATCCAAATGGACAAAAACTTACCCAAGAATGGCTTCAAGACCAAATTCATCAACCTCATATAAGTGCTTGGCACATTAGTCAGCCCAAATGGCATGACCAGCTACTCATACAATCCATGCTTGGTTTTGAAAGTTGTCTTCCCTTCATCCCCTTCACATATTCTGATTTGATAGTAACCACTCTTGAGATCAATTTCAGAAAAGTAACATGCCCCACTCAAACAATTCATGAGGCCATCCATACACAATGGAAACCTATACTTAAAGGTGATCTTCTTGATAGCACCAAAGTCTATACACATCCTCCATTCTCCTCCCTTCTTTCCCACAAGTATTGTAGGTGCAGTGCAAGGGCTCATACTTTCCCTAATCATACCTCTCTTCAACAATTCAACTTGCCTACTCAACTTAAAACACATATTAGGACTCATCCTATGTGGTGCCATATTTGGTAAACACAATCCTAGGATTAGATTCATACAATGTGAAATACTATGCACTGGCAGCAATCCTTTAGGTATTCCACTATCCAAAATATCTTCAAATTCCTTCAATAGTGCTTCCACTTCTGGCTCCTCAGAGTTGCATGACTTACTTTCTTCTACTGGTGCAAGCTTAACAACCAATGCATAAAATTCCTACGAATTTCCAATTTCATTGAGAAACTCTTTAGCAGTCAAATACATTAGCGTGTTGTTTGCAGCTTCTTCAATCTTAAATGTCATCAATTCAAACTTCTTTCCGCCCTTGGCAATGGTGAAAGACTGAAAGTATTCTTCCTCCCATTATGGATGGCACAAACATCATATTCCCATGCTCTACCCAACAACACAAGACATGTGTACATAGGAACCACATCACACCAAATTTCATCAAAGTAACCTCCAATGTGAAATGCAACTTAGCATTGTTCCTTCACAACCATTTGCTGACTCTTCTATAAACATGAAACACGGCAAGGATTAGGATCAAGGACCAATTTTAGGCCCAAATTTTGTGGATACTAAGTTGCTAGTGCTTTCTCCATCTATGATCACCTTACAACACTTTCCTCCAAATTTACACTTAATACAAAAGATACCCTTTCTTAGCCATGGTTTGTTGTCTTCTTTAACAGACTTAAGCAACACCTTGCACAACATCAAATTCTCTCCATCTTTTACGCTTACACTCTTTGCTTCACCACCTAACTCTTCACTACCTTGTGCAATGTGTACTTTCTTCTCAATACTTGTTCTTGCATAGCCTCTAGACTCTCAAATGCCTTGTGGCCTACTTCACATATGTAACCAGTTCCACTAAAATTCTTTCCATTACCTCCTCTACTTGTGCCTTTCCTATTTTTAGAAGTTCATTCATTTTTGGAGTCTTGTGCACTACTGCTGAATGTTGCAGTCTCCCACTACCCATACCCTTGTTTACTGTTTTGTTTGTGCATTCTACTCTTGCCCTTACCTTGCACTCTTTGTTGCTTGCACAACAATTTCTTTTCTACCCTTGGTGCAAGTTAGTAGGCATCCTCAATGGAAAGAATGAACAACAAACAAATCTCATCTTGGATTGAAGTATGCAAACCATTCACATTCTAAGATACCTTCTCTGAATCATCTTCAACACGACCTGTGCAGATGCTTAGGCAATAAAACTCCTCAATATAATATTTGACAGATAGTTCCCTCTGTCACAATTTTGGAATTTATTGAACAGCTCCAAGTTATAGCTGAGTAGAAACTTACTTTTTAACTTAATAACCATAAGATCCCATTTAGAGGTCTTCAACGTAGTCATTTTAACCTTGTCCTTTTACACAGTCGCGCCATAAGTCAGCATGTCCCTTTAGCTTAATGGCCAGATACTTGACTATTTTAGGGTATTCAAGGGACTCAAACTCAAAATACTTCTCTATATCATTGAGCCAATCCAACAATTCTTTAGGATTCAACCTCCTGAGTAACAAGGGAGATCAAATCTTGTCTTACTTCCTACTCTCACCAACACCCTAGCAAATTTATCCTCTACAATTAGTTCCTCGTCAAAACTTGAAGCATCCTCAGCGTGTGGTTCCTAACCTAGTGGTTTCTCATCATCACTGACATCTTCAACCACAATTGTTCCTCATTTTCGTGTGGTTTCAAGGACTTCAGGCCTCACTTGTATAGCTCTCATCATGTCTACCAACTTAGGACCATATTGTCCTCTTTGATTTCTGCCACCTCTTCTTCTATAACACAATGCAACAATGCACAAGATTTTGCTATTGGGTTAACAATAACACTTCAATGACCTAAAAACTTACTAGGCTATGATACCAATAAATGTGATCACAAATAGAGGGTCTAATGGAAGACTATTTGTGCAGCTCAAACACAAAAACTCAAAAATCAATGCAAGAGTACACAACAGAAGCTGAATTCTTTAGACAAGAGAGAAGAACAAGATGTCACAAAACAACAAATTATCTATATGTTACTTCATATGATAGAGGTTACACTTGATTTAGAAAACAACAGTAAATGTTGTAATAACAAAAATTGTCTGCAACTTCTGTTATCATGTTTTGCACTCATTTTAGGTCTTCCCACTTGAGTCATTTTTTAGCCCCTTTCTAGCCCTTTGTTTCCCCTTTGTCTAGCCTTGTGTTTTCCTTTTCCATACCTAGCCTATCCCTCTTGAGCCTTTTGTTTTCCCTATGTGCTTTTGGAACCCCTTTTCATGTGCTTTGGGCCCTTTGTTATTCCTTATCCTTCCCATTTGATCTTTATCCACCTACTTTGCATTTAATTTTTATGTAAAACCTTTGACATGCTTTTACTTCTCTATTGGCCCTCTTGTCCCTATTTCTTGCATAGCATGAGCTATTTTTGCATATAACCACTTGCTTTGGCCTATTTTCCCCCTCTTCTTCCTTCCCTATGAGTTTGAGGCCCATAGCAGTACATGTCAAGTGTGCCCCCTCCAAAGTACATCTCCCCCCTTGCAGTTACCCTTGGTAAGTGTGCCAATTGGACCCAAATTTCATTGGCCAACTATTAAACCTGCCCTTATACTTCTTCTAGTAGTAGTTTTCATTTAAAAAAAATTAGAACCCTCGAAAAATCTATAGAGAGGAGCCTTCCATCTCTCATTTGACCCATCACTTTCATCCACAATCAAGTTTTCCAATTGTGTACTACTATTTTGTTGGAGCTTTGGAGTGCTACTAGAGCTTGGAGTTCTTCTTTCTTTGGAGTGCTTGGAAGCTAGTTCTTGCTCTTTTGTGGCTCTTTTTCCTTCCTATACTGTTATGCTATCATTTTCTTCCTTTCCATAGCCCTAGAATACAATTCCACTCTTCATCGCTGCATATCCTTCATTTCCCACCATACCCAACCTTTCTTATGATTCCCATATCCTTTTATGATTTTATCCATCTCCTACTTTTTCTTTCCATTTCCATGATCTAGGGCTTTTAGGCTTGTCATTAGGTTTTGCATATTTTTATTCTTCCTTGTTAATGTATTGCCTCGTTACCATTGTCATTACCATGTTACTCTTGTTTTGCAAAAGTCAGTTGATGCGGGTTTGTGCTGGAAAAGCCACAAGGGGACTAACAGAGGCAAATTCTTCTATAATGCTTTCTTTTGCAGATTTTGTGACTCTAGGTATTTTTGAGGTGAGTAATGGCAGGCATCCATACAATGAAATGCATTGTTGATCATGATGAAGCTACAATGAAAATTGGAGCTGTTGGAGTCATCTACCACCCACACCTCTTGCAAGGGATAGGCCCCATATTTTTTGAGGACAGCTCACAAGAGCCTCATCTTTTCTCAAAAACTTCCTCTCATACTCCATTTCTTATTTTTACAATTTCTGATTTTAGTATCATCTTTTATGGTTTTTAGTCAAATTAGGGTTTCAGTTACAATTATATTTTTGGTGATTTGACCCCCTTTTCTGCTTCTATTTTCTCTTCTTTTGCAGGACCTAAACAAGAAACCTACAGGAACAGGTAGCCCTCTATCTACACTTCATCTCAGACCTGATTAGTGTAATGTCCCAGGCCAAAACAATAATGCAAATCTAATTACTAACCTTCCACAAACACTTATTAGTTGAATAACAACACTATTGGGCCCTATTATTTAATCAAATCTTAGACAGCTTAGATTTAAATTACTGTTTATACATCAACAATTTCATTACACTCCGATCAATAATGGCAACATAACACCCAATCTTCTTATTATAATGAACAACAAATACAGATGTTCTCGCTCTCTTTCTTATCACAATAATGACTGTATTATATTCAAATGATTCTTCAACAGCAGCAATTCATACCAACAACAATGGCAAATCGAATCAATACAATGTGGCTGCACTCCGCATCCAATGAAGCTCAAATGTGAACTATGTATGAGATTGCCTTCTGAAATCACTAGGATTTTCATCCTAGGATTCCCACACTCGAACACAAATGCTCAAAATGGATTATTAAAGGAATTTGGTTAAGTGTAGATGATGATCCCGAATGAAAATAAACATTCTTTTATATCCTCCAAAAACAGAACAGATTGGCCATAAGCACACCTGCAACTTCAAATTCGTACAGTAATCATGGGCAAGAAGGATACCACTTTGAAAGTATATGCACCAAAAACAAACTACTAGAAACAATCAAACACATGCTAGGAAGTTAGGAGGGGAATGTAAACATGGGCAGAAATATCAAGGACCAAGGGTCAGCCATATCACAAGACTCAAACTATAAGATGAGGCATCAGGGGTTGAGCAATAGGCATGCTGGTAAAGAAAAGTTTGAAAGTCCAATAGGAAGAAGGGAAGAGCAGAGTTGGAAGAAAATGTATAATCAGGAAGGGAAAACACATAGCAAACAAAAATAGGTAAGACACAAGTACAGACCTAATATGTATAGACTTAGATTGACTAGAAACAAGATATGACAAGTCCACCCCGCTC
Source organism: Sequoia sempervirens (assembly GCA_007258455.2). Lineage (NCBI taxonomy): Eukaryota > Viridiplantae > Streptophyta > Pinopsida > Cupressales > Cupressaceae > Sequoia > Sequoia sempervirens. The sequence continues at coordinate 3,996 of VDFB02103192.1, read as the reverse complement.
AAAATTGCTTGTCCTCAAGCAATTGCAAGTTTGAATGTTCCAAAATCTATGGGCCTTCCCACATTGCATCTTCCACCGAATCAAGTACTCCTTGGTGCATCTATTTTTCAACTTCCTATCCCTTACATCCATGACTGCTTTGGGAATCAAAACAAATTTTCCATCTTCATCAATCAGAGGCAACTCATTCAAGGGTTCTATATGTTTTCCTAGCGACATTTTCAAGCAAGACACATAAAAAATATTGTGCATCTTACTTCCCTCTAACAACCCAAGCTCATAGGCTACTTCACCAATCCTTCTCAAAATTCTATAAGGATCGTAGAAACACAATTTGAGATTTTCCAACCCACTGGCCTTCAAGAAAAATTGCTAGTTTGGTTGCAATCTCACAAAAACCATGTCTTTGATCTAAAATGTTCTCTCAATCCTATGACGGTTTGCATACATCTTACATTGGTTTTGAGCTTGCTAGAGAATATTCTTGAATGACTTTAGAATGTCTTGGCTTTGTTTGATCACATCACTTGATCTCGATACCCTGTTATCTACCAAAATGAGATCAATTAAGCTTTGAGCCTCATACCCATACAAGGCCATGTATAGTGTTATCTTGATTGACATGTGGTAGGTGGTGTTTTAACAATGCTCCCCCAAGTAAAGCCACTTGATCCAAGTCTTCTGCTGATCAAGAACATAATTTCTCAAATAACTTTCCACCCATTTGTTCACAATCTCAATCTAACCATTTGTTTGCAAGTGGTAGCTGGTGCTAGGGGTGAGCTTAGTTCCTCCCAAAAGGAAGACTTATGCCAAAACAAACTCATGAAGCAACTATCTCTATCACTCACAATGCTCTTGGGTAGTCCATGGAGTTTCATCACTTCCTTGAAGAACAGATCAACCACTTTTGGCACCGTAAAATCTAAAGAAATGACAAAGAATTGTGCATGCTTTGTTAGTCTATCCACAACAACATTTATACAGTCCTTACCTTGGACTTTAGGAAGTCCTGTGATGAAATCCATCGAAACACTTTCCCATTTCAACTTCAAGATGGGTAAGGGCTGCAAATGACCTACTAGAAATGTTTGTTCCATTGGCATTTAAATTAGCACCTAGATGCGTATTTGAAGCAGACGACTATGCAGAGATAAACTGCTCTTCAAATTAGGAGGAGAAGCTCCCTCTTGCTGATGGTATTCAAGAAAGTAAACTAAAACTAAGTTGCCTATCTTTTTGATTAGCTAGAGCACAAGGTTTATAAAACACAAACGCGCAGCTGATTTTTTCTGATTTAAGAACTTCAACTACGACTAACTTAAACTAAAGACGTTTCTAACTTCTCAAGTAATAAGCAGAGCAAGAGAAACTAGAAATGAACAAGGTAGATTTTCTGACAAAATACTTCAATAATCTCTCTCTCAACAAACACCTACACACTTCACTGTAAGTTGGAATCAAGATCATAAAAGTAAAACACAAATAATGAAGTCTGAGATTTTATATCAAGGCAAAGGAGGCTCATGATTTTATTACTCGAACTTTCTGGAACAAAACTCGCTTCTAACATGCTGGAACAAGAAATTGCAGCTAAAGAGGCTTGCAATCTTATTCTTACACAATAGAAACAACAATCACACTAACTCCTTGTTGGCTAAAGAGGCTCAACAATTTGCTATCACAACACAATTGAACGACACTTGAATAACAAATAGAAGGCAAAATAGGCTCAGCGTTTTGTTATCACTAGCATGGTTAAAAGAAACTAATGAGCAAAGGCTCTTATTTATAGACAAGCAGAGGAGTAGGGAACCCTAAAATCTCCTTGCTTTCACAATCTAGGGCTTGCTCAGCAAGCAAGCTTTATTACTAAATCTAGAAAGAAGATAACATCTAACACCTAAGAAAGCGAGAAAAGCAGGAAATGCCAACTATTACAATTATCTTCTTTCTCTTCTTCAAAGAATGGATAAGAATCGTTCCAAGAATAGAAAGAAAGCGGAATGAAAGCTTCTAGATGAAAGCCGCTTTAAATCTCAATCATATCCACTAAAAAGCAAGAAACTGGGTCCTGGTCAGGTGCATTGATACTATCTAAGGCAATATTCCGATTCTCCAAGATCTCCTCGTCTACTGTGATCAAACTTAGAGAACCCTTCACTTCTTCAACTGCTTTATGAGTTCTATCATCGCTGCTCGAAAAGATGACTCATTAATTGATAACTTGGCGGCTCTGCAACTTTATGTTTTTGACACCTCTCTTGATTTCCAACAGAAGAGTATTGCACAACTTTTTTCTGATACCTTTCCTTTTTCTCATATCACACCTTCTCTCGTTCTTCAGCTGAGATGATGAAGTTTTGACCTGTAGATCTTGATTTGGTCTTAAGCTTCGAGGGAGTGTTTAGCTGTATTTGAAAACCTTGAAGAATGACTATAAACTTCGCCTATGATAGGACAAGCTTTGAGCAACTTTCTATCTTTAGAATGCTGGTTTTAAAATTAAGCTAAGCGGACAAATTTTTGGAATTTTTCTGAGATATAGGTTTTGCTTTCGAACTTGGTTTTAGAACAACCAGGATCATCTGTTTTGAAAATCTTGAATTTTGGTGAAAAAGCTGACAAACCCTAATTTCTTCAATTTTTTCAGCTGAAAAGGCTGGCACCTTGGTTTGTTAGGAATACAATTAGAAATGGACCTAGTTGATTAAATTTGCAAAACCCTGATGGCTGATGAAAAGCAGCCAACCCTAGAATTTAAAATTTTCTTGAAAAGGCATGATATGGGTTTTCACTTCAAAAAATGTTTTGAGAGGACTCGGGTAGTCAAACATGAAAGCCGAGGGATTTCCGTACGACATGCAAATAAAAAGCAGCTGCTGCAACTTGATGAAAGTTTCTTGAAAAATTCTTCAGAAGAACGAGAAGAAGAGACCCAGATGGTTGAAAATTAAAATCTTTGACCTTCTCCTTCAAAAATTTGATCTTCTAGATGAAAAAGCATAAAAAAGCAAGATCTTATGTTGCTGGTCTGAAAATTATTTATGAAAATCAGCAACCTTGAGCTCTTGAATCTTGAAATAAATCTTCAAATCTGCTGCTCCACTTTTCTCCTTGAGACACCACCTGCAAAAATGATGAGTTTTGAAAGGAAGAGATGTCTTAAATAGATTTAGGGCTTTGAAATAGCTTTGCTTTCTTTTGTTTTAATCTTCAAAACCCTAAAACCAGCCTGTTCAATGAATTTGGACATTCATCTTTCTCTTGCCATCTTTGAAGTTTTGAAAATTTTGAAAATTCTACTAAGGCATTGAAAGTTGGGCGCCCTTCTTGGCAGCAGGCGCCAACCTTCTCTAGACTTAACCATTTTTTAGGAATTTTCAACTTTTCTTCCATTTTGACCCTTGGATTGACCTTGATCTCTGGCTTCCAGATTGATCCAATGAACGAGCTGGATGATTCATTGCGTAGCCCAACTGATTCTGAGAAGATTGTTCTAGAGGCACCTCTGGCGAAAAACTTCATTTTGACCTTCAAATTTATGGGAGCCTATTTCCTCCAGGGGCTCCGAACTTTCACAGTGTTAGCCATTTTTATGATTTTCAAATTCTTCCTTTTCCCTATGATCTTCTGATGAAATCTTGATTCTGGGAGCTACGCTAATCCGATCGACTGACTGTCAGCTCCATTGGATAGCTTGACTGAAACTAACGAAGTGATCTTAGAAGCCGTTTCTGCAAATTCTAACATCTCAGGGCTCAAAATCTTGGGCCCCCTTTCTCTCCAGGGGCGCCCATCTTAAGCAGACTTAGCCATTTTTTTTAATTTCTTCATCCTTTCACTTCTACAGATGATCTTGCTTGATCTGGTGATCCGGAGCTTGGATTGACTGACGGCTGGGCTTGACGCGAAGCTGAGGAGATTCTGAGAGGGGTCTTCTGGGGATCTCTTTGCCAAACAGCTGAATTTGAGGCACCAAAAGCTTGGGCGCCC
>VDFB02103191.1:0-81826 GCA_007258455.2 Sequoia sempervirens | reverse complement strand
CAACAGACTCTACAAGGAGAGAACTGTAGACAGGAAGGATCATTTTGAAATTCGTGTGGCAGTGTGAATAAAGATTACTATTTGTCAACTTTGAAAAAGAAAAACTTCACTCAAATGTACCTTTTCAGTGAAACTCACATGCTCACCACCTATTATGTTCCAGCTTTGTTTACCTTGCATACAGAAACTGATGTGGAAAGCACCATCACTATAAGTATATTTCAATACATCACGATGAATGCAAGCACATGCACAAGTTTCCCAGTATGCCTAAACTAAATTAATCTTAAGTCACCTGGCGGATTTAACCACTTGCATTTTCGGTTACTATAGATGTCACTATTTTAAAATTACTTCTGTGAAAGAGAACGCATTTAATCAGCTACCATAAGTGAGCCATATCATTCATACTATCATGTCCTTTTTGGTTAGGTTTTGAGACCTTTTGAAACAATATTGATTAAAATTGAACTATCATGTCCTAATTGAACTGCCATGAAATTGAGTTAAAATTTGTACGCATGTACTTTGTGAAGAGTTTTGAAAATCATAAATATTATGATATAGTAATATTGGCAAGCTTAAACTGAACTTCAAATGGCAACCGATCTTTAAGGGCAATGCATGTCTGTTTTGAAATGTCCAGAAGAAAGCTAGAAATCTGCTTTTCGTCTTTCTCTATGGATTCTACAGCAGTTACATCCAAAGACGATTGCCAGTTTTGGAGTCGTTCTATTAAACTTAACCATTTGTTTATAACAGTACCAAGCATGGGACTCCAACTGCCATCATCAAACAATGAAGAGAAAGTGAATGGAAGGTCTTGCAATACCGACTTAGAATCCAAAGTGAGGCATGAAGCATATGGGCACCAACTGCTGGTAAGTAGACCGACGAATCTCAATGCCTGAACAACCCAACCATGCCAACCATTTGTCATGCCATTGAGTGTAATAAAAAATCTCTGAAAACACTTAGAAATATAACTGATGATAAACTCTTAATCATATTTTTCTAATTATAGATGAAAGAATAGTCCTGTTCACCCTCTAACTGAAAATTTACAAATTTTAGAAATATAAATAAGAAAAAGCAAATATTTTTCTTCTCGATGCACTGTTAATGCCCTTTCAGGAGACATAACCCCTTAGAGAGTTAGATTGCACACCAATAGCCCCCATTTTTTCATTTTTCTTCAGAATGATTTGGGGTAGGCTTTGCAATTCTTAAATTAGGCAAAATTTAATTCAACCATGGCGACATAAACTTGAAACCAAATATTAAATATCACTTGCAACTGAGACAAGTGATATGCAACTAGGTCAAGGTTGCATATTCTCAATCCAAATGTTCATGTCATCTCAATGGTGAAGAAGTATCAAGATAAACTATGAACAGAAACTATCAATGTTTTCATACCAATTGTAAAATACTATAATACTCAGTAACAAAAAACTTCTAAACAATAAATGAATAGAAAAGAAGATGATTAATGTTTCTTCATAGAAGAGGGCTGCCATGCTCACTGTGGAAGGATATTTGGAAACACAGCTTGTTTCTATTGTATCAAGCAGCCACTTTCTTTTGACATCATTTGTCGTATGGCGCAATGCCATGGCAACCTCCATGAGTAGTCTCCAGTTATCTGAAATTTGATTGACAAAAACAAAAACAAGAATCTGAACATTTCCTGTTGAACACTAGTAAGAACCAACACAAATTTACTGCATATAATAAGCTATCCAATAACTAATGCACAACTTAAAAAACACTTTTTCATACAAAATGCACTGACCATCTGATTTCTCATTCAAGAGATAAGATCGAACTTTTGCTAGCTCCAAGTGCGATATGCCATTATTGGCAACAAGCCTGGCTTTAGCAAAAATTACTTTCCTCATCACAACTGGGTATTTTTCAATATCTTCAGAATCCTTTACTTCAATCTGCGTACAATCAAGAACCATTGATGAGAATATATGGCTTAATCTTTGATAAGACAAATATGTCAAATTCCATTAAGAAATGATATACCTGGAGAATATCTAGAAGCCATTCCTTCGGAGCATCCATAAGGCACTTAATAGCCTGTGACCACTCCTCTTCAGCATTTAGAACAATAGTATTTCTCATTTCAGAAAAATTATATGGCACTGAAGGCAACAACTGAAACAAGCTTTGCATGCAATTCTTTATGGACTGTGAATAAACCTCCAATGAGGGAAGGGAAAGATCTGTTAGACATTTATGAAGACTCTTCCAGAAGGTCATTTTCAAAGAACTTTTTAATCTACTGTCTATCTCTGTGTCATGGTCTAGGACTTCCAAAATTAACTGCCTGCTGAAGAAGTCCATAATGCCACCAAAAAACTTCTGCATTCTAGTTTGGGAGAAAATTCTTATCATGTCTACCATATGTAGTAACAAGACACATTGCAAAGAATGTTCAAGCAATTTCAACCTTGAGATCTCACAAAGCTCATTGAGGAAGTTCAACAAAGAAGAAATGTGATCTGCATGCACAAATGAAAAATGAATGCATTCTTCTCGTACTCCTGAAGTGTGCAAGGAATGCTTGTCAGGAACAAGAGATGACTGGTTAGCGGAAATCCGATTCTTGTATCGCATGATAAACCTAACAAGACCACCCCAGTCTAGTGATGGTAGCCGAGGAGCTTTCTCCAAACATCTCAGGACTGACACAATTGTATTAGCAGGTGCAATAGAACCAGTCTGTTAACACATTGAAAATAACACAACAATTAAAAGGAAATATAAAAATATCAACATCTATCTCCTTATTTGTACTATTTAAGGAACTAAGCTTGTCCCCTGCTATTACAGGATTATATAAGGATCAGACATGGAAATTTTCGAAAGAAGAAAAGGGCATTGAATAAACTAGGAAAACATAAGCAGCCTGCAAATACTACAAACATTAATGTAAAACCAAATTTCCATTATTGTTCTAATGGACTATCTACAGAAGTGTTGATGTGAATTATCAGCAGCAAAATATTCTATCATTGATCCGTGAATATAGCATTTTGCATTTACTAAATACGTAAGGAACAAATTTCTAAACTCATTAACAACACATTCACAGTTACTTATTTTCTAAACTGACCAAAGACCATATTAGTGTTTTCCAAACAGAATAGTTTCTTCTAGGGACTCAATAGAAACCAGTAGACAGTTATGAAGTTTAATTTCTTGTTACAGTCCACAGAAATTGAAATGAACCATACACCATTTAGATCTCTATATAGAACTTTTTAATAACATAAATAAAGAAATATGACATGCTTATGTTTGAGTAAAATACAAGTACACTGAACTTCATTAAATTGTCCATTTTCCTGATGTTGAACTTAAGGCTGTAGGCCAATGCACATGAAGGACATAATCTGCATAGTTCCGTGCCAAGACAAGACGTGGTAGGAATTTTCATGGGGAAATGACAATCATAAATAGTAATACCACAAATTAGGAGCAATTATAGATATTTGTTCCTTAGCTTCTCACAAAAATTATACTTCAATGTTGCAGACTGTGCCATGGGATACCTTGCAATAGTGTTCCATGGGGATGCGCCTCAACCCAAAAACCCCACATTTCCTAGGCATCCCCGTCTCAGAGACTTGGGGACTTGGTGGGGATGTCCCCCCACCAACCTACCCCTAGCACCACCATCCCACCACTAGTGTCGCTATCTCTGAGATGCCACTAGGACTTTGAGGATGCCAGGGTGTCCTCAAGATGCCTAGGGGACTCCTAGTTGTCTTCGGACCGTCTCAAAGATGCCTAGGCGTCTCTTGCAACCAAATGACCAAAAAACACATCTTTTTTAAAAAATCAACATTTGTTGTGCCCTAGGCCAAACCCTAATGGCCTATGGGCCGCAACCAAACCCCACAAACTCTATAAAACTGCCTACTATCCTCATTTCAATTCACAAAAAAAAAATCAACAAGAAGCTAATAGTGAGCGTGAGAGTGAAAGCTGCAAGTGTAAGGTGAAAGAGTGAGAATGAAGAGCAAGAGGGTTGAGGAGGAGCAAAATGAAGAGCAAGAAGTGGAGTCATGTCAAGTTAAGGTTCACTTCAAAATTCAAATGCTTAAAACTAGTTTGCCAAAGTTTCATTTGTAATTCTTATACATATTTTTATACCTATTTTTTCACGTAATATATGTATTTCAATGGCACCACCCCATTGCCACCTCACCACCATCTCCCCACAGTCTGTAATGTCCCCTAAACTAATTTTCCCTAGAATTCTCCTATGGGTCCAATTTCTCACAAACTAGGGTTAGCGTTTTCACCTTGTCAACTGAATAGCTCCCTGATGATGTAATGCTTGGATTGAAACCTGCATTCACCACATGAAACCACATTCAAACATGCAAGTATATGTTTGTTAGCATTAGCACCATGGCATCATGTCTATAGATTAATCATAATTACAACTATTATAAGCTAAGAGGAGTAACACTTCGCCTATTGGAGGAAGCCAGTGGAGCTTACAGGTGGTCTAGGCCTACCACCACTCCATGGCCCTTCCCTTCTTTGGTCCGAGCGGGCTTGGGTGGGCCACCCCTCCATGGCCCTTCCCTTCTTTGGTCCAGGCGAACTTGAGTGGGCCACCCCTCCATGATCCTTCCCTTCTTTGGTTCGGGTGGACTTGAGTGGGACCTCCACCCATACATGGCCCATCCCTGCCTTAGGATTGGGCGGATCTTAAGTGGAATTTCCACTCATCGATGGCCCATCCTTGCCTTTGGATTGAGCAGATCTTAAGTGGGGTCTCTAGGCACTAGTGTTCCACGGAGTTTCCTGACGAAGACGCATCCCTGTCCCCTGTCAGGGATGTGTCTCGGGGACAAGGGGATGATGGGGGGATGGCGGCGACAGCAGGGGAGTGCGGGAGTGTGCTGATATACATATGGTACTTGAATAACTAGTTATAAAAAGATGTTTAAGAATAACATTTCAAATTAAACTTTGGAAAATTAGTAAAATTGCAAATACTAACATTTTAAATAGTTGAATACTATTACTAAAAGACTAAAAGTAAACAAAATATTAAAATTTGACAAATGAAATTGTCGAATTTGAGATTTCTATTATATGAATATCAAAAATATGACATGTCACATCATAATATCATATCATAAATATGATTACAATGAGTAGCATGATACATTGATATCAATATAAGTACAAAATGCAAAAATGTAGTGAAGGGAGGCCTCTAATCATTCCCAAACTCCTCATCACTCGAACTACTGGAATCCTAGTGGTCAAGCTCTACCAAACTAACACCAACCAGCCCTGCATCTAAAGCCGGAATTGAAGCATCCTCATCAATCTGTCCTAGCTCCTCTGGCTCTACATCCCATCATGTTGTTGGACTCTCTTCGTACAAAAATGTTTTGCCATCAATGAGACACAAAGCACCACGTATAGCCACAAGCTTCTCTGCTCTCCTAGAGGTAAGTTTGTTCCTCTTAAGAGAGTGGATGAAGTTATATGTAGACCAATTCCTCTTAGCAGCTGAAGAACTAGAAACCTGAGAACAATGGGATGGCTAGAGTGGTAGTCAAAGATCCCGATCCATGGAAAGTCCACCACAAAATCGGGTCCTCCTGTGCCATAGTTAGCATATCCATCTTGGCCACATCTGAATAACCCCTAAGAGTGGAAAATTTGGTCCACTCAATGCGAATCGTGTTGGCCTCTACAACATCATACATTCTCTCAATGCACCTGAAGAACCCTACCTTCACCTCTGCATCCTATATCGATGTCACTCTACCAGGCCTAGTCAAGTACCACTTAGGATTAAGTGCATAGGCTGCCATGTGCAAGGGAATCTTGAGCTTCTCCCATCTCTTGTGAATGATTGGTTGAATGTGCTCGTGGTAGAATGCTAATGTGGGGTCCCTCTATCACACAACAACCCTCGCCTGATCAAGCATAGAATCGATGCACTCATACACTTCTCCAAGGCTAGGTGCATCCACATCGCCATACCTGATAACCTAGAAAACAAGTTTAATGATGGCGACAATATATTTTGCATCACCCTAGAATACATCGCTCTTCACCATATCCTTCACCCTCCTCCCCTACTCTGTCTTAGACTCGGCCCACCTATTCCAATCTGTTGTCGTAACCATGAGTTGCAGTGCCTCTTGCAACTCAATCATTCTCTCCAAGAGAATGAAATAAGAAGCATATCTCTGCAGTAGATTTCAGGAACTCCTTCTTAGCGAAGGTGCACTCATACACCTCTCCAAGGCTAGGTGCATCCACATCCCCATACCTGATAACCTGGAAAACTAGAGTAATGATGGTGACAATATATTTTGCATCACCCCAAAACACATTGCTCTTCACCGTATCCTTCACCCTCCTCCCCTACTCTGTCTTAGACTTGGCCCACCTATTCCAATTTGTTGTCATAACCATGAGTTGCAGTGCCTCTTGCAACTCAATCATTCTCTCCAAGAGAATGAAATAGGAAGCATATCTCGTATTAGTAGGTTTCAAGAACTCCTTCTTAGTGAAGGACCTGAAGAGTGCATGAATGTGTGGTGGTTACAAATAAACATCTGCACATCTCTCGCATCATTTAGCACTACTCTAATCCAATCAATCTTCCCCATGTCCTTGAGTGCATTGTTCATGGCATGCACACAACATGGAGTGCACCAAATATGCCTATAAGTAGCATCAACAAGTCTCCTTGCAGCTTTGCACACATGTGCAACATCTGTCACTACTTGGACCACATTTGGTGGCCCAACCTCCTCAATAGCCTTCTTGAGGACCTCAAACTGAAAATCAGCATCTTTGTGATGCCCTAAACAATCAACTTCCTTAAGAAAATATGGGCTCTTAGTACATGTAACCATGATATTAATGAGTGGACGATGGCTAATGTCCATCCACCCATCCATGACTATGTTGCATCCTTTCTTAACCCAACACTCCTCCATCTTCTCCATCAACAAAGTGATCTTAGAATAGTTCTTATCCAAGATCGGGGTCCTCAATTTCGTCTCACCTAGTGGCACATATGACGGTCCTCCCCTTGCCACCATCGATATCATCTCCTTATAATGAGATCGGGCAACACGAAATGGGATGCCATTGGCAAAGAAGAACTTGCCAATGGCATCATCTATGTCATCCTTGAGTTGCGCATTAAACAAATCTGCTATGGGGTTACTTTGAGTTTGACTTTGCAATTTTCGTTTCCCCCTCCCCTCTCCTGCATAGGCACTGGAAGAACCTGGTGTCCCTCCTACTCTTGTTTGCAAAGTATGGTTGGATCTCTGTAGCTAGATATGTTGAAGATGTGTCCTATGAAGCAAAGTAGCAAGCATAGGTGCACCTAGGATATCATCAAGATGTAGAAACCCTAGTTTCCCTGAAATCTCTGTGTCTGATTGTTTTTAGGTTTTTCTGAAGGTTTTCGGGTTTTTGAACGTTTTTGAGAATTTTGAACATTAAATGAAAGGGTACGGCTCTTCTTGAACATGATAATAAATGATACAAAAATGATAGATCCTCAATATGCATAGAAATTACAAGCTAGTATAATGGTGTTGCTTTTATTTGATCAACTGGCAACAATACAAGAAGTTCTGGAAGCATGCATGAAAGAATAACGAATTTTCATTATGTAAAAACCTGGTAATCAGCATGCTGGTGATCTGATACAGAAGGTACAGCTGATGCAATAAATGTTTTCTCCTCTCTGCAACTGTCTCAGATGGTTCTCAGGATCCCAGCGCCCTCACAAGTAAAGACTGGCATCTCTGGAGACAGGCGTTTTTCCTCAAGGACAAGCACGCCTTTCTGAAGAAGTACGACCCAGGTACAATGAAGGTACGGACTGGTAACAGCAGCAAATGAGTTTGTACGGCCTCCTTCTTAACAATGTTTGAAACCCCAGAACCCTGTCAAATAGGTGCGCCCAGATAGAAATATATCTCCTGAATTAAAACCTGGCAAAACTCACTGAGATTTGAATCACCAAGGACTTTGAAGATGTACGGCCAGGTACAGAAGTACGGCCTACAACAATCAGCAATTAATAGATTTGTACGGCCTTTCTCTGAGCTCTCCAGATCCCTCAAAGGTGCGCCTCAGTATAGAAACCCTTTCTGGATGAGTATCTCCCTGTAAACCTGATGAGATAAACTCCTGTGAATACTCTGAAGCTCTATAACTTCTTCTGGATGAAGAAGTCTCACAACTGGCAGTAGATCGGGTGATATCTCACACCCTCTGAACTGATTCGAAAGAGATGGCTCGTTCTCCAACGATTTCGAGATGAAACCCTAAAGTCTCAGTGCTCTGGCAATGACTTGATCAATTCCTGATTCAACAACTGTAATAATGGCTCTTTTCCCAAGGCAAAAACCCTTTATTGCACAAAAGTGCGATTTCCTTAATAATAGGGAATCTTAATAAATTCACTTTTAAATCTTTAATTTTCTCCATAGTTCTCAGTGAAATATTTTATAATAATTTTAATTCATGAACTGGCCCCTTTTAATGTTGGGCGCACCCCTCAGTGAGAAATCACTTAAGTTATAATTTTAAATTATAGCTTTGTAATTATAATCATTCATTAATTAATATTTAATGGCGATCATTAAATATTAATATCTTCGTTCTAGCTTGGAGTGACGAATCAAATGCGATCGTGAACTCTACGAAGTGATTCACGATCTTGCCAAAGTCATCTTTGCTAAAATAAGCGGTGAAGTCCCCTCTGCTGCCGAGGCTGCTAAAATAGCAGTGCAAAACATCTCGAATGAGCCGAGCGAAAGCCGGGTGATCCATCGCACTTAATCGGCCAGAGGCCAAGCTCGAAGCGACCCTCTAACCACTCACCGTCGACCTCACGAGGAGGTCTCATGATGAGCCAATCTCCACGATCGCGATGCTTTCGCCAAAACGGGGACATGACAGTCCGCCCTCCCTAAAATTGCTTGACCCCAAGCAATCTCAACTGCAAACAAACTCCAATCCTCGGAAAGCTCCAAATAGAAAACTGTGTAATGTCCCACACATCTCGAACTATCCCTGTAGCGGCATCAAACTCAACTGCGCAATCAATGCCTGGATTCCAAACCCAGCGTAAGAGTCTGTCGTGACGGTCCTCCTCAGGCTGCCACTGCGCTCTACTGCCTCCAACCTCACCATGCTGAGAATAGTGAAGTAAATCACTGGGACCCACCCACAACTCGGTGCCAACACTGTCTCCACCGGGATCCCAATACAATATAAATCTACATCCATCCGTCATGCAGAGATAAAAGCTACTAGAAGCATCTACTATCCTGAATCTCTCCCTGTCCTCTGCTAAACCCTCATGGATGTAATAACTGTCCGTGCCATCATGCCAACTAACACCATAGTCGCCCTGTAACCATGCACCTGTATGAAAAATCTGCAACATAGCCGTATCAAGCCCTGACGAATACATATCGGCATGATAAATGACTGACTGCTGCCCCTGCAAGTAATACTCCGCAAACTGCTGAGTCAAGTACCTGCATCTGCTAATCCCATCTTGTGAAGATGGTAACTCTGCACACAATAAGGAAATACTCCCCTCAACTGAACCGAGAGAATCACCCTGTGCACAAGCATGGTGCATCGAATCATGTACAGGTGGATCAAAGACAAAACTGTAAGCACTCCTCACCGTGTACACCTCATTGAACTCCTCTGTGAGTTTGGTTTGGAATTGCGATGCACTGCAACAATCCCAAACACTACGATCATCACCCAACTCAGAACTAATGTCAAGAGTACTATCGGCGTCCAACTCGAAGAGTGGGTTATCATAGATCACCCCACCATCAAATTCAAACAATGGATTGTTTACAAACTGCACAATCACGCTATCCTGATCGGAATCATCCATCTCTGAATCGCTGGAATAATAAACTGAGTTGTACTCCTGACTAGGCTCAACGAGCTGCCGACCATAGTCAACTGTATCAAATGAAAAGATTGATTTGCTTCCAGGAGAGGGAAACAAATCAACACAAGTACCAATCTCCCAACTGGATGAGACTCTGAATATCTGCTGTGAAGATGGACAAGTATCAAGGGTTGTCACACAACTCTCCAGTGTATCAACAACCATGTCACAGGAACTATCAACGATCTGCCCTGCATCACCTATCGCGGGACTAGTCTCATGAGAACCAGGTGCAATGCGTGGCTCACTGCAACTCTCATCGAGTGCACTCATCCTATCTGTATCAACTGATCCTGTGACCGAGATGGAGGTAACCTCATCCTCAACATCTCCTACACTGCTATGAACCATGGGTGTATACTCCTCACCAACCACTACCATGCAAGACTGCACGATGTCCAAAGGTGGTGAAGACTGTGCTAACCTCAACGCCACGGTAAGCCTCTCAATCTGTAACTGTGACTCCCGAAGAGCCAACTGGGTGCTCTGCAATGAATTCGCAGTCACCTCAAGCTCATGAGTGAGCTCATCGAGCCGCTCCTCTTTTCCCCGCCATGCATCATAACAAATGCAATCCCACTCGAGAAGGAAATCTCTGTCTGCTAGTAGTTTTAGATAGTTTTGTTTCATCGTTCCAATTGCTTCTCGGAGTGCATGTATCACTGCAAGGGAAAAACCTCTATCACTGTGCTCATCTGTCGAAGGACTCCAACTGTAGGTAGTCAACATCTGACGAGCAACGTCGAAATGCTCAAGGGCGGTAGTAATCATAGTGTCATCCACATGTAGTTGCCCAACCAAATGATGAGGATTCTGAAACTCACGACCCCCATACAAGATTTCCGGTTCACCATATGCACTATGATATGACGCTGATCCGTCATCACTCTCCTCATGATCTGCAGCATCGTGTGTGCTCTCAACCATGCACACCTCAACATCTAAGGTACTGCTGCTCTGTACCTCGAAGGATGGCTCAACAGGTACGGTAGAAGTTGCTGGTCTGACAATATCCTCACACGCTTCTACTCCAACAGTGACTGCATGCTCATCCAACGCATGATCCTGGGATTCCATATCAACATATGAATCTTTTAGCTGGTTTTCAATGGTCTGATTCGAAAAATCAGATTCGTCATAACATAAATCCTCAATACCAACTGCATCTGTAGTACCCAACTCTGGAGTCTCTTCACGTGACGACTCAATAGGGTTAGTTTGCACCTCTGAAACAGCTGTTATAACATGCTCACGCAAAATTTCACCATCGCTGTTATAAAAATCAGAAGTAACCTTCAGGGCAGAAATTTCTTGAGTCACCTCCTGCGAAGACGATGTAGGTAAGCCATTACCCGAAGCTGTGCTAGTGTGCTTATGGATCAAATAAGCACTTCGATCAAATTCATCACACAAATTTCTGCCTACTTCATAAGAGACTGAAGATATCAAATCACTCTCATGAAGAATGGTATAATCATCAGATGTAGATTCTCTATCCTTCCCATGTGTAAACAACTCACGAGCTGTAGTGAGATATCTCTGTTTTTCAAACTCCGTCTTATGGCCAAGACTCGGGTGCACATCCACGTAACTCATGAAAGGAAGTTTTCCTTTAATCTTCTGAGGTAGATTGCTATACTCCCGAAACATGCTAATCACTTCTCCTTCAGTGCTCTGCGGTGTCCTGACAATGGTAATCCTCCCACTAATCTCAGGTGATTCTAACTGCCACTCGTTGTTCGCTGCCCTAAGTGTGCCGGCGAACAAACCCTCACACCTGTCACCTGCTATATCCTCAACGGGCTCCTGTCTCGTGAAGGTGGGCCTCGTAGGCCTATCCGCTGTCCGTGACACTGACCTAGGAGCTCTCCGCGAACCTGTAACACTTCTGTCATCGTCACGAGGTGGTGACGATCTCCTCGGAGGATCCAGTCTCTGAAGTGCAACTGCCACCTGCTGTAATACACCATTTGACCGCCGTTGACCTGCACTAAGTTCTCTGAGTGCATGCAAGACCTCCGCACGGTTCTGACCTCTGTTATTGTAAGGAGTCTCTGTTCTAAGATCAATTGTTCTATCAGTCCTGTAATACCTATCAGTTCTGTCAGCCATGTTTCTCGGCTGCCAGATCGAACCCTGTTACCTGTCAACCAAAGCTCGCCTGTATAAATAATACCTGATAAAACCCTAACTGTTCCGGCTGCAGAAGACGGCTAAACCCTCAGGATGGCAGGATTTAGCTCTGATACCACTGTAGAAACCCCCGTTTCCCCGTTTCCTCTGTATCTGATGGTTTTAATGTTTTTCTGAAGGTTTTTGCAATTTTGACTGTTTTTTGACGTTTTTGCATGAAATAAAGATGAAGGCGATTTTGCTTGGAGAGAATAATAAATTCTATTAAATATACTAAATGACCAACATGCATCACAAATACAAGGTATTTTGAAAGCGTTTCATCTATTACTCTTATGAGTTCAATACAACATAGTACTGATGACATGCAATGAAGATTTCAGATTTTATTAAGGTAAAAACCTGGTGAACAGCAAACTGAAGATGCTCAGAAATCTGGTACGGCTGAGATGAAGAGCTTGTTCTCCCTCGGTATGGTGATCTCTGATGGTGTCCAAGAGTATGCGCCCAAACTTGAGTTCATTAACTATCCACAATGCCAGCGACCAACTTACAAGAAGATATATGCCTTTAATCAATTGGTACGGCCCTGGTACAAATGGTACGGCCTGCAGCAATATTAAATTGCAGAAAGTACGGCTTTCTTGTATTCAATTTCTAGATCCCTGGATATAGTGCTCTCTGTGAGATAAACTCAGAAGATGGAAGCTGAAGAGTTTGACGCTGGAGAATAAGAATATAGATCTCTCTTCAATAGTACGGCCAAGTACATGATTGGTACGGCCTGACACTACACAACAACAATTAAAATAAAATAGTACGGCCTCTTTTAGAACTCCAGAGATCTCCAATCATGGGCGCCTAAAAGCATATAACCTTTCTGAATCGAAACCCAAACAAAACCTCTGTGATTTGAATTTCCAAGAGCTTGCAGATGTACGGCCAGTACAGAAACAGTACGGCTGGAGCAGCAAACAGCAAATTAAATCAAAATGTACGGCTCTCTCTCTCTGGTGTCTCTGGATGCATAGAACTTGTGCGCCTAGCCTGCAAGAATATCCTCTGGATTAAGAATCCTCTGTAAACCCTGTAGATTTATTCTCTGTGAAGCTCAACGATTTCCTCTGGATGAAGAAATCTCTCACTGGCAGTAAATCGGGTGATATCTCACACCCTCTGAACTGTTTCGAAGGAGATGGCTCGTTCTCCGACGATTTCGAGACGAAACCCTAAGGTCTCTGTGCTCTGGCAAGACTTGATCAATTCCTGATTCTCAAAAATGTCATAATGGCTCCTTTTCCAATGCAAAATCCTTATTAAGCTGAAAAGTGCGATTTCCTCATGAATAGGGTTTTAATTAAATATTCACATTTTAATCTTTTAATAATTCCATAGTCTCTGTGAAATATTTAATAATAATCATTAATTACGAAACTGGCCCCTTCTGATGATGGGCGCACCCCTCAAGGAAGATAACTTAAGTTATAATTTAATATTATAACTTTACATTATAATCGTCAAATAATTAATATTTAATTAATATAATTAAATATTAATATCTTCCTCGCACAGTCTGATAACTGTTAGATGATGCTGTGAACTCTGAAATGAATCCGGACATGCCTCTCATTGCTAAAATAGCGAAGTCCCTGCCTGCCAGGGGGCCAAAATAGCAATTCCAAAATGTCTAGAATGAGCGAGCGAAAGCGGTTGATAAAGCGCCATTGACGGCCCAGCAAAGCGAAGCGACCCTCTAACCACTCGATTCGACTCGAGGGGTCTCATGATAGGCAATCTCACGATCCCGATGCTGCGCCAAAAGCGGGGACAGGACTAGAGGACCCACCCCTTCCCTTGTTGTTGCTAGACTAGGGAAGAGGATAGTCTAAACTATTGTATTTAGCTATTGTTTAGTATTTGCTTCTAGTTCTAGTTTTATTGTTTTCATGTATCAGACTTTCAGGCTTTTAGCCATCGGGATTATGCATGAGAATGCGATTTTGTAATCGATTTGCATTAAAGTAAATCAAAATTAATAGAAAACACTTTTGTACTCATTTATGGACACATTGGATTCATCTTGTCATTGAATTTTGCAAAAAAAATGTTTCTAATGAAATTTAAGCAATTTTTCAAGTTCACAAGTTTTTTGCTGAGTTTTCTCCGAGTTTTTGTTGACTCTCTAATTTTGGGCTTGGCGAGTTTTTTTCTGAGCCAAGTTTTCCAGCTATGGATTTCATTACAAGACTCCCAAAGGTGCAAGGATTGTATATACGTTGTGGTGGATCGTCTGACTAAGTATGCACATTCATTGCAATATCTACTGACTATTGAGCTCCTAAAATGGCAGATGTTTTCTTCAAAGAAATTTTCAAATTAAATGGTTTACCCATAAACATTGTCATCGGCAAGGATAGCAAGTTTCTTAGTTTGTTTTGGCAAGAGCTCTTCAAACTAGCAGGTACTGAACTCACCCCAAGTACAAGTTACATCAACAAACCGATGGAGGTTGTCAATAAATGGCTTGAAGGATATCTAAGAAACTATGTCAAGGACACATCCTTTGAGGTTGTCAACAATTGGGGGGAAGTCGCATCTTTTCACCCACACCCTTACCTTAGAAATGGGACACACCCTTTCATCACCTATCGCTGCCTTAACCCCTTTGTTATTGTTAATTATATTCCTTTGTAGAAGTCATCGCCCATGATGCACTTTAATTTATGGTTAATCGACCCTTTGTTAATATAATCATCTAGGATATAGACGGTGATTCTTGAAAGTTGCGATCTTATTAATGCTACAAATTCATTGGCTTAAGTGGGGCATGACAAAGAAGGTGTTGGAGCAATATTAATGCAAAACAAACATCCTATAGCCTATGAAAGCAAAAAACTAAAAGAATTTGAAAGAAACTATTCCATATATGATAAGGAAATGTTAGCCATCACATGCCCTAGCAAAATTTAGACAATATCTAGATTGTGGGAGGTTCATTGTAAAAACTAACTATAATAGCTTACAATTCTTCCTAAACCAAAAGGATTTAAATGACAAACAACAAAAATGGATGTGCAAACTACAAGCCTACGACTTTGACATCAAGTGCATGAAAGGGAAGATTAATGTTGTAGTCAATGCCTTGTCACATAGATCCCATCTATGCTCCCTAATGAATATCTCCACCAACTAGAAAAATTCTATAATTGCATAATATGCCAAAGACACACTATCAAATGATATACTAGAAGGAAAACTACCAAATGAAAGGTACCAAGTAATAGATGAACTTATTCTTTACAAAAATAGAATATATATCACTCTGGGATCAAAGATGAAAGGAAAAATAGCTACAACAATCTATTGTGTTTTGTGGACTAACCTTTGCAGTTCTATAAAGCAATCAAAGCATCCATCAGTCAACATTGGTGGCAACTTGTGGTGTGGCCATCACTTCATCAAGGATTTCATACCAAAAGTAATCTTGTCAATTATCACTTATCATTTCAGTCAATTATTATTGTTTTGGCATCTACCGACCTAGGGCATGCCCTCTTTATCATCATTATTTGTTGTATGTTGTGATGTCCCGTAAGCTTTGATGGGTGATGGCCCCACCCTAGCGCTCGTGCCCCAAGGTCTCCTCTCCTGGTGTCCAGCAGTTGTTTGGTGGTGCCCTGTCGCTTCCTTAACACCGGTTACACACCATTCAACACAAGTTCGAGCTTTTGACGCAGTGGTTGCTTAGCTTGGAAAGTTGAAGTCTCAAGTTCGAGAATCTCTGGGGCGAGTACACTATAATGTCCCATAAGCTTCAATAGGTGATGATCTCCACACCGATGCTTGTGCCCCGAGATCTCCTCTCCAAGCGTTCGACAACAATTCGGTGGCGCCCTGTCACTAAGCCCTTAAACACCAATTAGGTGGCATTCACCACAAGTTGATATTCCCTGTGAGAAGAGAATCCTATCCTCACAAAGTTTGTTGTGAACACCGTCCACCAGCTACAATCCTGTTCCAAACCAAATTTCCAAACCCACCTCATGGAAAAATGAGCTCTCTCAATCTTTTATTCCTTTCCAAACTGTAACTCCCGTGCTTTCTTGATTTCTCTTTATTTTTATTTCAGCTTTAATTTAATTCTTTTGAAGAACTCATAAAAGTAACTTGGTTAATTAATTTAACTTTTCCCACTTAAGTTACTTTTGCTTTATTTAAATAATTAATTTAAGTTGTCTTTTAAATTTAGCCTTTTCGACAACATTATATTAATTATTTAACCACAATGTTGACTTATAAAATTTGGGGACATTATAGTCCGCCCTTCTCAAATATTGCTTGTCCTCAAGCAATGTCAGCACAACCACAAAACCACCTAAACTATCTATGATTCCAGGATCCCAAACCAATCTCTGGAAGTGACTACCAAGTTGTCGCTACGCCACTCTGATAAAAACCAACAGCTGATCAAAGCAATTCTAAATTCAGCACACCTGTGACCCTACAAAACAAGCAATCTCTGGCACAAAACTAATATCCCTCTGAATTATATCTGAATATTCTGCCATACTTCACTGCCATATAATCATCAAATATTGAATTTCAATCAACTCATCAGCCAAATCTGTAAAAATCGGAATTACAGTACTAGAGCAACATCTGTAAGGAAGAGAATTTCCTGTATGTAAGTGACTGAAAATATTATGTTGACTGATTGGAAAGCAAACAACAGCTTCAAATCTGCAATTTTGCCTAAAGCCCATGCATAAAATTGTTCTAGAAAGATCATAAATCCTATCTTGCATTTTACCTGGATCCCATATCTTATATTCATCACCAACCATACTCACACAAACAATGTCATGGTTGTTGTTAACACTAATAGAATCCACACTTCCTTCGTTCCTTTCAATGATGTCTTCAGAAGTTTCATATACACCTTCCTCCAATTCTAAATTCTCATCAACACCTGTTGATTCATAAAGTGTAGCATGCTGAAAACTGTCTTCATTACTTGTTTTATCCACTATATCATGGCTGCAATCTGCACCCTCATGTGTAAATTGATCCTTAAAATTCAAGAATTCAATTTTTTGATGTGGGTTCCAATCTCTATCATCATCCTGAATCTCTCCAATATGAGGGACACTAGAATCATTACACATTTTCACATCTAAGTAGCTTCTCAATCCCTTCAACTAATTTCTTGTTCATTGGAAGTGACTGCCAAAGAACTAGAATTTTCTGCTTTGTATAATGAAAAGTGGGCCATACTTAATTGCAAACAAAGATCATCAACCTCTTTTTCCTTTTCTTCAGCATACTTGAATGCAAAATCCCTATCCTTAAGCAAGTGCACATAATTTGTTTTCATTATTTCCAAAGATTTTTTGATAGAATACAAGTATGAGAGACTCCTTGCAACTCCTATTTGCCTCTCCTCAGTTTGAACTTTCCAAATGAGTTCTTCAATGATTTTTTGTGTATGATCAAAATGTGATAGGGCTCCAACAATCATATCTTCGATAACTTTCATCTTTCCCTCCAAATGACATGATTCATTGGGAAAAGAATCAATCTCAACTTCATGTAACAATATTTTTTATTTGTCTTCAAATTCATGGCTCTTAATATCAGCTACCTTGGTCACATCCTTATTGCATAATTCAAATTTTAAAGTTTGGGCAGCACTATGTCCAAAAAGAGTTTCTTCCATTGTTAGAATCTCCTTTTCAACCATTTGTTCCTCATATGTCAAGGTATCTTTTCCCTTTGAATGTTCTATTATAAACTCCCCATTATCCATGAAAGGTTTCAGTTTCTCTTCACATTGTTTGAAAACTTTGTAAACCAATCTATAAGTAGCTGTAATAATAACCTGTTTTTCTTTCAAAACAGCCAATAGCATAGATAGAATGGGCTGAGAGATAGCATCACTCTCATCAATAACCAAAATCATAATTCTTTGCATGGCTGCAATGACATTATCCATATGATATATTCTGATTTTGACAAGGAAATGGTGGAACATTTGGTAAATCAAATCATCTAATCCCAAGTCTAACATGATGTATCCCAATCTGAGTTATGCAAATGTTTCAAGTATGAACACCTTTCTAGAAATTTGAAAACTTTTAATATCATCCAAATCTTGGAAACTATCCACTATCAATTTGATTACCTCTTTCATCATGTCATCATCATAAGGAACTTCAAGTGCCAATATTCTTAAAATCTCACTCAAACAAACCGTAACCAACAATCTTACCTCATCATCTTTATGTCTCAACCATCTATGCTGACCCAAAGTAGTTACTATAGGAGCAAGAGCACTCTACAATACATCAAGAGGTGATTGTTCAACAATGATCAAACATTCTTCTACACCTTTCAATGCGGCCAAAACATCTTTCTTTGATTGTGATAAGTCACCAAGCTTACTACCAGATTTATTAAGTAGTCATGCTAACCATTTTTTGTCTTTGCTTGCCATTACCCTGTTTTGCATACCACTGTAAGGTGCTACCTCAGATGGCATAAATTTTTCGATTTCACTACTTCCCTGGCAAAGATGTTTCGTCAAACACTTTCTTGTACTCTTGTTGTCCTAATTAGTCAAATGCAGTATATTTCCGATAGGCTGCCCTTGTTTTGTGCAATATGGGTTTAATATAGTTTTCTTATAAATCCCAAGTACGTTATGTTAATTCCAAGAACATAATCAAGATGATTAACTCCCCCTTTAAATGGATTTAACAAATACCACAAATGCAATTGACTAATATTAAATCTGGAAATAAATATTATAGTATTGAATTGTTTGCCAGCATGTTACACAAAAGTAAGCATTAGTCATAAAGTTGACCTATAACATCAACTGAACATTCTCCCATTGTGGTAATTGGACTCAGGTTAGCTCTTCCTGGAATCTTCATCGTTCCAAGAATTATATAGAGACTGATTGACCAAGGTCGTTGGAGTTAACAGGAGATAGTATTTTATCTCTGACTGTCTGTCTCCTTATCATGCTCCTAGCAATTTCCTTGATTAAACTGTCACCATGCCGTTGTATCTCCAATATGTGTTGGCTGTGATAGTATGGAAAACATTGGTTGACTAGTATAAAATCATAATTGGCTCCCGTAACATTTCCGACGACTTCAGACTGTTTGAAAATGGCATCTTTCGCTTGAGGTATAAGCAGCTTCCACAGGTTGAGTCGCTCCCACCAAAATCACTCAAATATGCATTGATCGTATAAGTTGACACCCAAAAGAATCACAACCCGAACTCTTAATTTTCAAAATTGACGGTAGCTTGCAAAATTCCAGATCTCTTAACAAGTCTCCCAATGCTTCACAACTTTCTCACAAAGAATTCACGTGGCTACCCCTATCCCAATCTCATTGACATCTTACATGAGATTTTGATTTTTTTTTTGCCACGCCATTCTCTATATCATTACACCATAAAACAACTCCCTTTACCTACCGCTTTCTTTTATAGCTCCAAGCTAAATATATTTTATATCCTCTACACAACACTGCTCCCGCTTAATGAATACAATTCAACGGGACTTTGTCTATCGAGTCTCCTCTAAGAAACGTAGCTTCATGTCTAAACAATAGACTCCAAGCGTCACAATGAATGCCCAGCCACTAAATTGAACCAAACAATTTCTAATAATAATTCAGTTCCACCTCATTCCATCAGTTAATTCATATGATTTTTTGATGCTTTTAGAAAATAAGTGAGATACTCATAAAATGGAAAGATAAACGGCTTTAGAAGACACAAGGCGGCCATAGAATATGCTTTATTCAATTTGTTCACATCTGGCACTCTACAATAGACCCAACTCTTCACCATTTCGAAATAATACCCAGACTTCTCTGCCATGATGCTTTCTTCTCTTTTAATATGTAACGGTAGAAAGGAATTGATCTCCAAAGATAGTGTTACGGTAGAAAGGAATTGATCTCCCGACTATCTGTAGCGGCTACTTCCAGTCGACTTTGGGTTCCCTTCACCAACACTTTGAATTCAAAAGTCTCGTCACTAAAGGATATTGCTTCCTTTCTTATAAACAACGGCTCTAATATATGATAACCTCCCAAGCAATCTTGAAAATCTAACAGCAAAGTATAGATTTCAGGCATCACACACTTTCACGATAGACATTCAATATTTTCTTTGATGCCTCTTCAACACAATTCTGGGAGAATGAATATCTTCACAATTCGTACTTCATAAGCTTGTTTGCCAGAAGGTCTCGATTATCAAATGTAGTATATCTAGAAGTTGCGATTATTTTAATTGGCTCCTCTTAACAAAGCTAGCACCTCTACCATATTTCGGTCCAAGAGTTATATCTTCACCCCTTAATCTTTGAAACTCCCGACTTCTCATAGGATTTTAACTTTCCCTTTAAGCATCAATACAGGAGATTACTGGACTCCTTCGTCTTGCCAATATGAATCAATACTTATCTTAATCTCATGGCTCTCATAAATTTACCGATACTCTCTGTTTCCCGGCTCTATTAACTTTGCCCGACACTTGATATCGCCTCCTTATGGTTGGCGCGGACTTAATCTACTAATGCAAATGCTCCTTCTGTGTTCAATTAGCCACAATGAATTTGATGTCTTCTTTCATTTACAACTCCCTTGGATATTTCCTTATCACTCCAGAGGCATTGTTAGACACTGGCGCCCACTACAAACTCCAAGAATGATGTCGACTCCTTCAAAGGCTTCAGTCAAAAGACTCAAAACAAACTCCGCATTCCTAGCTTGTCTTAAGAATACAGCATATCAATGCGTTCATATATACTATTGAATATTAAAGAATCTTCCCTTCACAATACGGTAGCAAGATTCAATTCTAAGACTATTTCTTTAAATCTCTCTTTGTCCCACATTGTATTACCCACTTCAGAATATTGATTCTGTGTATTTCCAATTCATTATATATTTTGTAAATGATCAAAAGACTCTCGTCTCAGAAAAGAATGAGTCCAACATAAAGATTGATTAGCATCAAAAACATGACTCAGAATACAATGATTCGGCATCAAAGAAAGGAGGCATAATTTCCCTCTGTTTAATTTTTGCTGCTATACATTCAGAAGCAATAGCAACCATTCAATCAAAATTGACGTCAACAGACTCCGAAGGGTAAAAGCTTCAAACTAACTCAATTTTGAATTACCCAGCAGGCTGTAGAAACTTTTTGTGCTATGATACCAATGAAATGTCCTACCTTATTCTATACAAAAAAAAATTATGATTTTGCCTACTCAATTGCTCAGGCATAAAAACAT
The DNA here is from genome assembly GCA_007258455.2 of Sequoia sempervirens. Taxonomy (NCBI): domain Eukaryota; kingdom Viridiplantae; phylum Streptophyta; class Pinopsida; order Cupressales; family Cupressaceae; genus Sequoia; species Sequoia sempervirens. Next base: position 60,359 of record VDFB02103191.1, on the reverse strand, counting down.
ATAAACCAGAATTGCTAATGATTAAACTTTATTCTCAAAATATACATCTTTCTTGTACAAACACAATAACTGGTAGAAATTAATTACTAATTTTGACCTGAAAAATATAGCCTACCATCAAGTATTTTGGACAGCCCTTGTATATTAAATGCTTAGCTACCAATTACCAATATAATCAATTCTTCAAATGTTGCTCTTCAACACTTCAAAAAACTTAATTAAATCATCATGTTAAGCACCAGCACAGCCCCTGAAGTAGAATTGTCAGCTATCAACCTAGGTGTATCTTCCAACACCGAAGTTGATATTCCCTGTGAGAAGAGAATCATGTCCTCTGAAATATGCCCCCTTAATTTTTTCCAAGATTTTCACAACACAAACCAGCACTACGCCAATTGATTAGTGTTAGCTTCCAAAAGATAATCAAACTAAATGCACTCTATGCCAAGAATGTTCACCAAGATCCTTTAGAAGGCGAGGTGATAGCATATGGCGGAGGAAACTAAGCTACAACTGAAAATTGAATTGCAATTGAATGCAAGTAGGCAATGATCCAACCATAAGGTTTTTCCATGCTACCACTTATTCAGTGGGGGGAAAACCATTACAAGTTAACAATTCATCCGCTTAACAGGCATCCACTCAACAATGGGGATTCACCACTTGAACAATGGATGAAAGTTGTAAATACAATATTAATTTCCTCCACACTGGCGGTAAACCATCCAGGGGTTAAAGTGTTTGCATTAAAATTCACAAGTAAATGCAACAATGAAATATGCTAACCAATTTTTTCGATAAATTAACACATCACAACCAGCACTTAGCCAACTTGATTAGCGTTAGCTCCAAATAGAAAACCAAATTTGAAAGAACTACTCAACATCAAGAATGTGCACTCAAGATCCCACTAAGGGCGAGGTGCTAACATATGACGGAGTGTTTAATTTGAAATCAAGAAATTGATAGGCGGATAACCAGCCATGAAAAGCATTTCCACACTACCACCAAACAGTGGGGGGAAAAGATTACAATTAAAAACAATTCATCTGTTGTGGCGGGCATCCACAGAGTTGTGGGGATTCACCACTATGAAAGTGGGTACAAGAGTGTTACAATCAGATTATCCACAATGGCAGTAAACCTTCCAGGGGTAATTTAATGAGAAAATAACAAGTAATTGCAGAACTGGAAATGGTTGGATTAGTAATGCTCAATCTCAACCTTTACAAAGTAAACTCTGCAAATTACAAATTACAATGATAGAGAATGAAGCTTAGGAAGAGAAGCATGAATTCTAACAATCATATAACACTCCAAAACTGAAGTATAAGACCAAAAACTAAGAATTATAACAATCTAATATAAAAATCAGAATTCTGGAAATTCAAACCAGCTAACAGAGAAAATCATGAAATGCTCATAACTTGGTCAAATTACCTCCGAACGATGTGAAATCAGCTGCAAATGCTCCCTAGAGGATTGGCGCCCAAGTTGCAAACAAGAGACATTCACCAACAACTCCAATTTATTTGGCACAAATTCCAAAGCACCCTCAAATGGGACGGCCAAGCAAGGAGGTGCGATTTTGCAAGATAAAAAAAAAAACCACTTCAAATTAAAATCTGAAACTTCATGGAGCTAGTCGCCTTGGATGGAGAAGAGGAATGGAAAAGTACCCACAACCAAAATAAAATCACTCCAAGAGCTATAAGCAAAAACCAGCTTCAGCTGTAGATAATCCAGCAACCCAAAATTGTAAAAATACTTTAGAAATTCTTCAATCTTTGATGCTCAATCTGCTAGTCTGATTTGAGAAGCAGAAATAGTCCAACTAAGTGTTGTATTTCAAACACGAAATTGGTAAGGGCTAGGAGGTAGCATCCTCGAAGCAAAAGCAAAATGTCCATTGTCATTTTGACAGCATAACAATATGATAAACAGTAGATAGCCCAATGCTGGAGCAAAGCCTTCATTTTATAAAAACTGAGAAACTCATCATATTCCAAGAAGGTACGCCAAGAGTCACCTTTTAGAATTCTTCTTTTTTCAAATTTCATAAAATACAACTCCTCACAAAAGGTGGCGTCCACTTTTCTCAAGGCATAAAGTTCAAATAAAATATTAATATCTCTTATAATATGGGCGTACCCTTCATGACCCCTTTTTAAAACAACTTTCAAGTTATAACCTTAGGCCAAGGGGGGGGTCAACTGAAAATTATAACACTTATGCCTTTAATCAATTAATTTCACCAATGAAAGCTTGAGAAGTAAATATTGAAACAAAAGCAACATGCTCCACTGAAGAGATGACTGAAGACAACCAACTGCACACTGCCACAAAAGTATTTACTAAAAATAGTAAATAACATGAAATGCCACAAAACTCTAAGCCAAGAAGCCCTAATTTCTCCTCATTCTAGCCTACGGGTCTCCGGAATAGGCTGATGAACAGCAAGGCTAATCACTGATGAGAAGGGGACATTACAAACAACTAAAATGACTAGATTAGTACTACTAATTCACAGCCTTACAATGAAATAAATCTGCAATTTACAACTATTACAATAACATAATCAGTGCAAACACTTTAAGGATGATTCTTCCAACACTTATTCTTCTCAATTATTAAATTACAAGCCAAAATCTAAACTTTCAGAAATCTGATAACAATAACCAGCAAACTGAAAAAGCATTGCCAACAACTATATCAGCACCCAAAATGTTAATAAGATCATCAAAACTCCTCCAACAGACCTAAAACAAAATGCAAGTGCATCTAAGGAGGTAGGCATCCAACTCCCAACCAAGAAACTGCATCCAAAGTTCACAAATTAATTATGCACGAGTTCCAAAGCACTTCCCAACATGGTACGGCCTCTCTAGTAAATTCAGCACTTCAAGATAAACTCTGATTCTTTGCAAAAACGGTCGCCCTTAGCATAGGAATCAAAGGAGCCAATACCCATAAGCAAATTAAAATCATACGAAAAGCTGTATTTGAAAATCTCTTTCAGCCATGAAACAACCAGCAACACAAAAATTGGAAAATCTCATCAAAAACTCAACAATAATGCTCAATGTGCACTTTTGAATGAAGCACACTCCCAATTGACCATCTAGGGAATCATAGTTTCAGGCTCGAAGAATAGTGTAAAATTGCTAAGCTCCCCTTAGCCGGGTTCTAAATTCAATCCAACAACATTTTGACATCATAAACAATAGATGCCAAAATGAAGAACTGAACCCTATTTTTATAGATTTTGTAGTGATTGTTGAATTTCCATCATTTTCCCTCCAAAGGATGCCCAAGCAAATAATAAATATTTTAATTTTCAAAATCCTCTTCTCCCTTCTCATTTTGGCATCCAAACACCAAGGAGACATTAAAACATTTAAAAAGTATTTATTACTCCTTAAATGAGGCATCCAAATCTCAAGAGAAATAATAAACTTAGAAATATTAAAATATTTTCAGCTCATGTGGCGTCCACCCTCAATGGCCCCATTTTAAACAACTTTAAATCTTTATGCTAGGCCAAGGGGTCAAAAACACAATATAATAATTAAATCATTTAATTAAATCATTTATCCAAAATGCACTTCAAAAAGCCAAAACCAGAAATACTCAACTGCCCTGCCTGAAGTAGAAAGCTAGTTGAACAACTACCAACCTGAGAACCGCCAAAAATAGAACTTACTCATAATAGTAAATTCTGAAAATATGCTCAACTCACTTTGCATGTTATATCATTGCGAAGCTCTTTGAAAACCCAAAAAGAATCCACAATCCAAATCTTGAAACCCCAATGTACTGGCTAAAAATAGCAAGTTCCGGAAAAGGTTGTCAGATGGGGATGCATGTCACACCATTTTGAAGCTCTCCAAAAACCCTAAAAACTCCACCAGACATGCATTAAAAACTCATACCTGCAAACCTTCAAAAATGCCTTAGAACCCCAATAAGATAGGAAACCATAATTTTACCTCTAACGAGCCTACGAGTTTCTAGGAATAGGCTATCAGTCATAGAAGAGCATTTGACTAAGATGGGGACATTACATCCTCACAAAGTTTGTTGTGAACACCCTAAACCAGCTACAATCCTGTTCCAAACCAACCTCCTGGCAAAATGAGCTATCTAAATCTTTTATACCTTTCCAATCCATAACTCCCGTGCTTTCTTGATTTCTCTTTATTTTTATTTCACCTTTAATTTAATTCTTTTGAAGAACTCATAAAGTAACTTAGTCAATTAATTTAACTTTTCCTACTTAACTTACTTTTGCTATATTAAATAATTAATTTAAGTTGTCTCTTAAATTTAACCTTTTCGACAACACTAAACTAATTATTTAACCACAATGTTGACTTATAAAATTTGGGGACATTACAAGATCCCTGTACACAATTTATATAGGGATAATTTTAAGAATTGGGATCCAGGAGTTTCTTTGTTGAGCAGTTGGCCTCATAGATTGGTAGGGCTTGACAATGACAGTAATAGTAGATTCCTAAGTGCCTTTTGGAAAGAGTTATTCAAATTCACAAGCACTCAATTGACTCTGAGTACAAACTATCACCTCATACAAACGGTGTGATGTTCCCTTCTAGTTGACATCTTTCCGAGCACAGGATTAACCTATTATACGACCCTCGTAGGCTGATAGGTTGGATAGAGGGTAATGATGGAGCTTGGCTCAGCTTCAGTTGGCAGTTCTTGATCAGTTGGCTTTCGTTCGGGCTCATTCGGACACTTCTTGCATAAGTTGCTATTTTTAGTAGTTATTGGCAGTCAGCGTGGGACCCCTGCTATTTTTAGCAGTATGGTTGGATTATGTTCAGAATCACTTCATTGTTCGTCAGCTTCAGACGGCTCGAGCATCGGGTTAATATTGAAAGAGATATTAATATTTAATTGAATTAATTAAATATTAATTAATTGAAGTTTATAATATAAAGTTATAATATTCTATTATAACTTAAGTGATTTCAGTGAAGGGGTCGCCCAACATCAGAAAGGGGCCATTTGACGATTATATTTTATAATCAAAAATTACTGCTGAGACTATTGAAATATCAAAATAATAAAAAGTCGAATTCTTTTAATAATCCCTATCTTTTAGGAATTCGCACTTTTGAGAGTATAAGGCAGTTTGCATTGGAAATCGAGCGATTATGTTATATTGAGTTATTGAAAATTGATCAAGTTTCGTCAGAGCACAGAAACTTAGGGTTTCAGTCTCGAATGCATTGGGGAACGAGCCATCTCCAGTGAGAGCGATTCAGAGGGTGTGAAATAACATATGATTTATTGCCAGTACAAAGGTTTCTTCATCCAGAAGAGATCATAGAACTTCACAGATAATAAATATTCAGGGGTTTTGATTAGCACTTTATCCAGCAGAGGTTTATACATTGAGGCGCCTATTTTCTCTACATCTAGAGACCATCTGAGGAGGCCGTACTTTATTTGTTAGTTGCTGCTGTTTACCAGGCCGTACCATTCTGTACCTGGCCGTACCATACCAGCAAAGCCGTACTTTTGCTTTCAGAGTAAATCGCCTTCTGTCTTCATCATCTGGCATTTTCTATTGGGGCGCAAATATCCAGAGAATCACTGAGTAGCATCTGGCAAAGGAGGAAGTGAGTTATCATTGAAGCCGTACCATCTCATGTTGTTCATGGCGGCTGCAAAATTCCAGGTTTTCTTTCAATAAATATCATTGCTTTTCTATTTGCATGTAACTGGATCTTCAGTGTAATCACTTCAAAAGATTAAGTAATAGTCTGGTATCGAAAATATCAATAGATTCAATCATTTCCAAAGTTATATAATTTTTAGTGAATTTATTTCCAATTTATTGCAAAATCGCATTCTTTCATTATTCTTGCAAAAACACAAAAAAAACTCAAAAAACGTCAAAAAACAAACAAAACAGTCCGATTTGAGAATCAGAGGAAACAAGGGGTTTCTACAGTGGTATCAGAGCTAAATCCTGCCATCCTGAGGGTTTAGCCATCTTATGCAGCCAGAAGAGTTTGAGCCATACAGGTATTATACATGCAAACGTGCCTTGATTGACAGGCAACGGAGTCTGAGCAGGCAGCCGGGAAACATGGCTGACAGAACTGACAGAAATGACAGGACTGACAGAACAGATAATCTTAGAATAGAGAATCCTCAAAATAACAGAGATCAAGATGATGCTGAGGTTTTACTTGCACTCAGAGATTTACGAGCAGGTCAACGGCAGTCAAATGATGTATTGCAGCAGTTGACAGTAGCACTTCAGAGATTGGGTACTCCTAGGAGACCGTCACCACATCGTGACGAGGAGAGGAGTGAAGCAGGATCTCGCAGGGCACCTAGGACAGCCTCACGGACAGCAGACAGGCCTACCAGGCCTACATTTGTGAGACAGGAGGCCGAGGAGGTCATGGCAGAGGAGGAGCAGGAGTTGTTCGCTGATACTCTTATGGCAGCAAACGAGGAATGGGAGTTGGTACCGCCTGCAGTCAGAGAGAGGATCTCTTTTGACCGTTTTGTCACTCAGAGGAGAGAACATCATAGAGGTCGACAGGATTGGAGACCTAGACAGCAAAACAATGACCTGAAACATGCGACAAACCGACTCAATCTAGCTATGTTCGATGGTAGTGGTAAAGTGACAGCTCAAGCATGGATTAGTAAGCTGGACACATTTCTTACATTGCGTCCGATGGCGAAAAGGGATGCAATCAGGTATGCGACACTACATCTGGAGGGGGTAGCTTATGATTGGTGGCACCACGGTATGGTGACGCTACAGCATGATAGGATCACTTCCTATCAGGAGTTTGTGGACAGGTTGGTTGAGCGTTTTGACAGGAAGGATCCGGAATCCTACTTCAGAGACTTGGCTCAGTTGAGACAGAGTGGCAGTTTGGAGTCCTATATTGGTGACTTTCAGCGGTTATCAGTTATGGTTCCGAACATTTCAGAGAGACGACTTGTGGTACTCTTCATGGAGGGTTTGACAGAGCCATTTCGAGGTTGGATCAAAGCCTTTGATCCTCCTTCGTTACAGGAAGCGATGAGGAAAGGACGGAGCATGGAGTTGGCAGCACCGTCTAGTAGATTTAACTCCAGAGGTAATTCCTCATTCAGGGATAATAAGGGTTTTAACAAAAACAGGGACAAATCTGATTTTAACAAAGAAAAATCAGATTTTAAGAACGATTCAAAAGGTAAATCAGCAGCTCCGCCTTTGGATCGAGAGGCCCTTAACGATCTACGCAGGAAGAAGCTTTGCTTCTACTGCAAAGGTCCATATGACGCCAATCACGATTGTCCTCTAAGACCTAAGGGCAAGGCAAATCGAGTGATGTGGGCGTATTATGAGAATTCGGAGTCAGAGAATTCCAAACAGCAGGATAGTTCTGGAGATTCAGAGTCAGAGGCTTCAAAGCCTAAGGTTGAGACAGAGTCAGAACTTCAGATACAGGAGGCACGGTTATCTAGCATCCAGCAAGAGGGCTCTTTCAGGATTCGAGGTGTGTTAGCAGGGCAGAGGGTCATTACCCTCCTTGATACAGGAGCTACACACAACTTTATAGATGCTAGATTCGTTGAGAAACGCGGACTCATCACTGAGGAGTTCGAGGGCATTAGGGTCAAGGTAGCCGATGGATACACTTTGAGGTGTGAACGCATGATAAAGGATCTCCCTTTACGCTTGAACAATTATGAGTTCAAAGAAGATTACTATGTTGTTAATATGGGAGATATTGATTTGGTCTTGGGAATGAAGTGGCTTCATTCATTGGAGGAAGTCACTCTTTGTCTCAAGGACATGGAGATCCATTTTGATGTTGACGGGAAGACTCACATCTTAAAAGCAATACGGGACAGCAACATCAAAACAATTTCATTTCGTCGGATGGAGAGGCTCATGCGTCACGACATGGTTGAGTGGGCTGCCGAGTGCACTTTAGCACCTATACAAGAGGGACAGCAGAAGACTGAATATCATCCCGATATACAGCAGTTGAGGATTAAGCATGATAAGGTATTCAGTGATATTCCACCAGGTAGACCTCCAGACAGGGGCATAGAGCACATTATTGAGCTCGAGGAGGGCGCTAAGCCCGTTATGATAACTCCTTACAGACATCCTAAGAGGTTGAAGGATGAGATAGAAAAGACAATAAAGGAGTTACTTGCTATGGGTCACATTCGTCCTATCAAGTCACCATTCGCTTCTTCGGTTGTTTTGGTAAAGAAGAAGGATGGAACATTACGCATGTGCATTGACTATAGGGTCCTGAATAAGAGGACGATCAAAAACAGGTATCCGATACCACGGATTGACGAGCTTATTGATGAGCTCCATGGTGCCTGTTACTTTACCAAAATTGATTTACGGTCGGGGTATCATCAGATCAGGGTCCGTGAGCAGGACATAGAAGCGCGCCCAAGTGTCATTGTGGGAGCGCCGGTTAGTAGTGATGCCATTTGGGCTCACTAATCGCTACTTTTCGATCTCTACGATGAAAGGGTTTTCATTCATTCTTGAGGAGGTTTGTGTTGGTCTTTTTGATGACATCCTTATATCTGGCGGGACTTGGCGGGAGCATTTGGCTCACACAGGCAGTGTTGGTATTCTTGAGAGGAGTCATATGCGCCAAGGAATCCAGAAGTCGACTAGGGATGACGGTGCTATATCTAGGTCATATTATGGAGTCTGCCGAGATAGATGCGGATGGATCCTGAAAAGATCTGCGCTATTATTGACTAGCCTACACCGGCAAACCTGACACAGTTGAGAGGGTTTCTAGGTTTGTGTGGATTCTACCGTAGATTCGTGAATGGTTATTCACGACATGCAACCCCTATGACAGATTTACTGAAGAAGGGTGCATTTATTTGGACTCCTGAGGCACAGGAATGCTTTATGAGATTTAAGGAGTTGATGACTACATGCCCTGTTTTAGCACTACCAGACTTTACGAAGCCTTTGAGCTTCAGTGCGATGCATCAGGTGAGGGCATTGGTGCGGTGCTTATGCAGGACAAGCACCCGATTGTGTATGAGAGTCGTAAACTCAGAGGGCCAGAGAGACTTTATAGCATATATGATAAGGAGATGCTCGCTATCATGCATGCCTTAGCAAAATTCAGGCAGTATCTTGTTGGCAGCAAATTTTGTATCAAAACTGACCATAACAGTTTGAGACACTTCTTGGGGCAGCGAGATCTTAATGATCAACAGCAAAAGTGGGTCAGTAAATTGCAGGCATACGACTTTGATATCTCATATATCAAAGGTACACAGAACGTAGTAGCAGATGCTCTTTCACGTAGGCCATATTTGAGCTCTATGGTTCATATTACGGAGGATTGGAGGCATATGATTGTGGCAGAGTATGCCAAGGACACTTGGGCCTCCAGTATTGTTGAGGGATCGACGGTTGATACCAGGTACACACTTGTAAATGACTTGATCATTTACAAGAACAAGATATATTTGATCCCAGGTTCAGAGGTGAAGAACATCATCATGCGGGCCTTTCATGATGTGCCTACAACAGGACATCCCGGGTACTTCAAAACCTACAGACAGATACGGGAGAGATTCACATGGAAAGGACTCAAGGCGGATGTTCTTCAATCGACGTGAAGTGCCACGATTTGTCGGCCAGAACAACAAGAGAGAACGTGCAGCGGGTTATTGCAGCCACTTCGATTCTGACGAGGGAAGTGGGGTACTGTCGTGGACTTTATTAAACTTGCCTATAAAGCCCAAAGTGCATATGCGTAGTTGTAGTCGGCAAAGTATGCCCACTTCTTCCGTCCACCTACAACCTACCGGCTACAGCGAGTGTAGTATTCTTTGATGAGTGTTGGACTTCGCATGGATTGCCACCCGGGTATTGTGGCAGCGAGGATAGTCGGTTCTTGAGTCACTTTGGCGGGAAGTGTCGGGCTATGTGGGACCGAGCTTACCCCGAGCACCAGTTACCACCCTCAAACAGATGGGCAAACGGAGATTGTGAATAAGTGGGTGGAAGGGTACCTCAGAAATTACATTGCAGGGCAGCAGAAGGCGTGGGTCAAATGGATACATTTGTGTGAGTATTGTTACAACACGACCTTCCATATGACTATTCAGATGTCACCTTTCATGGCGTTGTACGGTTATGAGGCGCCAAGTTTCCTTGATTTGCTACTGAGTGACAGTAGAGTGCCAAGTGCTGGAGACTTATTGCAGGAGAGTCAGGATACTATGAAGGCTCTCAAGGAGAATATCGCCAAGGCACAGAATCAGCAAAAGCAGTATGCAGATCAGAAGAGGACGGAGAGGCATTTTGAGGTGGGTGACATGGTTTACATCATGTTGCATCCCTACCGTCAATCCACTCTTCAGAAGAGTGGTGCAGCGAAACTCAAGACATGATACTATGGTCCTTTCAGAATTACTAGGCGGATAAGCGAGGTGGCTTATGAGTTGGACCTATTGGCAGTTAGTAGGGTACATAATGTATTTCATGTATCGCGCCCTCAAAATCGCGTTAAGGACATCGTGTGGTACGAATCTCTGATTCTACCTCCCTTAGATGATGAGGAAAAGTTGATTTTAGTACTGAGTCCATCACAGGTCTGAGAGAGCAATTTTCCGAGGAGGCTATGGGGGAATATCACGGTGAAATGGAGAGATTTGCACGTTGAGGATGCTACATGTGGGAGAAGCGAGGATATGCGACATCGGGAGTTGAGATTGCTTGGGGACAAGCAATTTTCGGAGAGCTGTGATGTCCCCTTCTAGTTGACATCTTTCAAAATACGGGATTAGCCTATTATACGACCCTCGTAGGCTGATAGGTTGGATAGAATGATGGAGCTTGGCTCAACTTCAGTTGACAGTTCTTGATCAGTTGGTTTTCGTTCGGGCTCATTCAGACACTTCTTGCATAAGTTGCTATTTTAAGCAATTATTGGCAGTCAGCGTGGGACCCCTGCTATTTTTAGCAGTATGGTTGGATTATGTTCAGAATCACTTCATTGTTCGTCAGCTTCAGACGGCTCGAGCATCGGGTTAATATTGAAAGAGATATTAATATTTAATTGAATTAATTAAATATTAATTAATTGAAGTTTATAATATAAAGTTATAATATTTTATTATAACTTAAGTGATTTCAGTGAAGGGGTCGCCCAACATCAGAAAGGGGCCATTTGACGATTATATTTTATAATCAAAAATTACTGTTGAGACTATTGAAATATCAAAATAATAAAAAGTCGAATTCTTTTAATAATCCCTATCTTTTAGGAATTCGCACTTTTGAGAGTATAAGGCAGTTTGCATTGGAAATCGAGCGATTATGTTATATTGAGTTATTGAAAATTGATCAAGTTTCGTCAGAGCACAGAAACTTAGGGTTTCAGTCTCGAATGCATTGGGGAACGAGCCATCTCCAGTGAGAGCGATTCAGAGGGTGTGAAATAGCATCTGATTTCTTGCCAGTACAGAGGTTTCTTCATCCAAAAGAGATCATAGAACTTCACAGATAATAAATATTCAGGGGTTTTGATTAGCACTTTATCCAGCAGAGGTTTATACATTGAGGCGCCTATTTTCTTTACATCTGGAGACCATCTGAGGGAGCCGTACTTTATTTATTAGTTGCTGCTGTTTACCAGGCCATACCATTTTGTACCTGGCCGTACCATACCAGCAAAGCCGTACTTTTGCTTCCAGAGCAAATCGCCTTCTGTCTTCATCATCTGGCTTTTTCTATTGGGGCGCAAATATCCAGAGAATCACTGCGTAGCATCTGGCAGAGGAGGAAGTGAGTTATCATTGAAGCCGTACCATCTCATGTTGTTCATGGCGGCTGCAAAATTCCAGGTTTTCTTTCAATAAATATCATTGCCTTTCTTTTTGCATGTAACTGGATCTTCAGTGTAATCACTTCAAAAGATTAAATAATAGTCTGGCATTGAAAATATCAATAGATTCAACCATTTCCAGAGTTATATAATTTTTAGTGAATTTATTTCCAATTTATTGCAAAATCGCATTCTTTCATTATTCTTGCAAAAACACAAAAAAAACTCAAAAAACGTCAAAAAACAAACAAAATAGTCGATTTGAGAATCGAGGAAACAAGGGGTTTCTACAAACGGCCAGACTGAGATTGTGAACAAATGGATTGAGGGTTAGTTGCGCAATTACATCTCAGGACAGCAGGGAGCATGGATTAAGTGGTTGCACTTGGGGGAGTACTATTATAACACCACTTACATATGTCGATTGGGATGTCACCTTTTCAAGCACTATATGGGTATGATGCACCATCATTTATGGACTTGGCTTTTGGAGAGAGAAAAGCTCCTAAAGCTAAGGATTGGATTCAGGAGAGCCAGGACATTTTGAGGATTCTCAAGGATAATCTACAAATGGCTCAAAATCAGCAAAAGACATATGCAGATAGGCATAGGGTTGAGCATAGATTTGAGATTGGGGACTTGGTCTACCTTCGTTTGCAACCCTACAGACAATCTTCTATTAAGAAGAGTGGTGCGGAGAAGCTCAAGCCTTGATTTTATGGACCCTACAGGATCATCAGGTGTGTTGGGGAAGTAGCTTATGAGTTGGAATTGCTTGAGAGCAGTAAGATTCATAATGTATTTCATGTTTTGTGCATCAAGAAGGCACTTGGATAGCGGGTTACCTCATCATTAGAGTTGCCACCATTGGACAAGGAGGGACATTTGGTCCTAATTCGTGAGGAGATAATTGATATCCGAGAGAAGAAATTGAGGAACACAGTGGTTAAGGAATTCTTGGTGAGATGGAGAAATTTGCTAGCAAAGGATGCCACTTGGGAAGGAGAACAAATTTTGTAGCATCCCAATTTGCAATTGCTTGAAGGAAAGCAATTCCGAGAAGGGGGGATTGTAATGTCCCCTTCTCAGTAGCCACTCTAGAGGATCATTTAGCCTTTTTTATTCTTGGGGGCTAAAGGAGAAATAAGAGAATAATAATTAAATTAATTGTTTGTAAAGTTATCTCCATAAATTAAAATCAAAAGGGTAACTTTATTTATAATCAATTTAATTAAAGTGAATAAAATAAAATAATAAATTATAAACTCACTTTGGGAATAAAATAATATTTCTAGAAGCTTCTTGGAGGAGATTGAAAAGTTCTTTATAAGGAGTTGTGAGCTAGCCATTTGAGCATGTCTTGGATTATACTTTTCACACCAGGTTGGTGAGAACTTGAATGCTTGCTTGTTTGAGGGTTTGAAGACTCTAGGATACCAATTTTGATTGTGAAAGATCAACCGTAGCTGGAGTTTGTGGAGGAGATTACATCAGATTTCCTACAGGAGCTCCTATTGCAAATTTAATTGTCTTTGACCAAATGTGGAGAAACACAAGGAGTTTGATTTGCTTGAAGGATGTAATGAGCCGACCCAATTTTTTCAAACTTTCAATGAACACACTAGCACAATAAGCACCTGTTAAGGTTAGCTTAAACCAAAACCAGCAATTGGAAAGTAACTCTTTGCCAAGAATGTGCACTCAATCTCGAGATGAGAATGATGTTGTCATATGGCAAGACGGTCATCAGTAGCGTCTTGAAGTATTACAATGCTGAAAGTAATCTCAACGCCAAGAATGTGCTCTCCAACCCAAGGTGGGAATGGCACTACCCTATGGCAAAGGTACTATGAAAAGTAATGTAATATTGGAAAATAAACTCGAAACCAAGCATGTGCACTCCAAACCCAAGACGAGAATGGCGCTATCATATGGTGGAGAATCTATTGATAACAATGCAGTGCTGAAAGTAACTCAATCATCAAGCATGTGCACTCCAAGCCCAAAGCGAGCAAGGTGCTATCATATGATGATGAGGATCTATGCAATACAATGAAAGACTGAGCAAGACCAGTCTCTTCCACAACCGTGGGAATTACAATAGACTGAGCAAAGACTAGTCTCTTCCAATAACGTGGGAAAATATGAAATTGCAAGAATTAAAATAGCTGAACAGTACTACTGTAGCAGCCTTACAATGTGAGTTTCTCCTGCAAATATCATTGTATTTGAAATGCCTCAATGCTGCAATGAAGTATTATATCTCTCCTATCATCAAATTATTCAATCCACAAAAAACCCAACCCAAAAGATAAACTTCTACAATCTGATTTTGACAGACCAGCAACTGAAAATGCACAAACCAGCAACTACAAAACTCACTAAAATGCTCGTAACTTCCTCAAAACTACTCCAAATGACATGAGACCAAGTGCAATGAACTCTTAGGAAGATGCCGATCAAGTTAGGACCAAGAAATGACTGCAACAACCACTCAATGAATTAGCTAAACATTTTCCAAGCATGACAAAGTAGAGCGGGCTCAAGAAGAGCGACTTCTGCAAAATAAAATCCAAATCTTCATTTTAAAATTTGAAACTCTCCAAAAGGGGGCGCCCAGGGATGACAATGACATACGCAAACTACCCAAAACAATATAAAATTTATTCTATGACTTATGAATAAAAACTACTTTCATATATGAGTGGACCAGCAACTTAAAAACTATCAAAACTACAAGAAACTCAAATATAATGTGCTCAATCTGCTCTCAAGAGTCAAGAACTACCATCATCTTAGCTAGTTGCTATCTTTCAAGCAAGAAACTAAGCCAAAGCTAGGAGGTATGTATTTCCTTCCTCACTCACCATTCCGGCAACATAACAATGTAGTGGACAAAAGATGATCAAAATGAAGACCCAACCTCTCCTTATATAGCTTTTGATAAGAACTTCTAGAAGCCTCCAGAAAGTGCGCCCAAATTAATTGAATTTCAAATCCACATTTCCACTTGTATTTGTATTTTATTTAATCTTCAATTATCTCCTTCCTTGGGTGTCCAAACATGAAGAAATTAATTTATTTTAATAAAATAAACTCTTCCTCCAAAAAGGCGTCCACTTCCTCAAGCATTCTTTTTGACCTTAGAAATATTTAAAATAGCCTCCTGATGAGACGTCCACCCCTCAAGACCCCCTTTTTAAAACAACTTAAAGTCATACTGCTAGGCCAAGGGGTTAATGTGAAAATATAACATTATTTTAATTAAAATAACTTATCTCACCAAAAATGCATCGAAAGGCCAAGAATCAACAATACCAACTGAAAGGCCTAAAGAGTAAAGTCTGCTGAAGTGATGCCAACTGAACTGTTGCCAAAAATAGAATTTACTAAAAATAGTAAATTTAGAAAGTTGCGCGGATCAATGTGCATGTGATACCATTGTGAAGCTTTCTGAAAACCCAGAAAGAATCCGCAATCCAAAATCCCAAACTCCAAGATGCAAACCCCAGAATCTTCAAAAGAAACTGTCAAGTAGTTGGAAACCCTAATTGTGTCACTAACTAGCCTACAACACACCGGGGATAGGCTATCAATCACTTGAAAGTGTAGTGCTAAAAATGGGGACATTACAAAGGAAGCATTGAAGAATTTGGAGGATCATTTCAGCATTTGGAAAATAGATTTTCATCATTAGAGGCCAAGTATACTTGTTGGAAAATCGTGTTTCATCAAGCACTTCTAGGCGCAGCATTTTGCTTTACAATCAATTTGATTTTTAGAGGAGATTCAATCCAACTGTGGCACTTATATTTGATTGATTCTTGCTGGGAGAGTGACGGCATGTTGGTAGCTAAGTTTTGTGTAAAGTCGTGCCTTCCAAGGAGTGATTTCAAGTTTCAACCAGTCGTTGTCATTGCATCATCAAGGTGTCAACAAGGTTGGAGTTATTTAGTTTGCATTTGCATTAGTTTCAGTACTGCCATTTCAATTATTGTATTGCTGCCCATACAGCACTTTCATTATTGTAATCTTGCATTAGCATTATAATCAGGCCTGCACATATAAGTCATTGTATCGCTGCTATATAGTTTGCATTATCATTGACATATATTGTAAATTGTCCCATGTTGGAGATGATCAACAATTGAGTTGTCAAAGCATTGTAATAAGTTTGCATTTCAAGATTGCAATTCAGTTATAATGGGGATTGGAGTTTGCATGACAAATGTTTGTCAAAATGTCTCGTAGCTGTATTAGATTATCATCAAGGAAATAATTGTTGCACTTGCATTTCAGTCACTTAGAGTCTTGGAAAATCAGTGAAAATATTGCATTTCCTTTCTCTTTGTAACGTCCACATTTTTGTGAGCATCAATTTACAAAGGGTTTAGCCTATTCCTGACCCTCATAGGCTAAGGAGCTTGGTTAAAGGGTCTTTTGGAGGCAGTTACCTGGTCAATGGTTGGCTTCTTGTCTTGGATTCTGTGATTATAAGGGGGGTTTCCTATGTTCATTCAAATGTTGGAAAACTTACTGTTGTGTTATGCCAACATGTCTGCACTTTTTGAATGCTAAAGTTGTATTTTAATATAATTATAAAGTGCAAATAAAATAATAATTAATAATGACTTGTTAGAAGCTTCTAGTTGGGCCAACCTCAAGAGGAGAAAAGTATATTAAGAAGGGGTGGGCTAAGCTTCTAACCATCCAGGAATTGACATTTGATTTGAAGAACTTGTTTGGTGAAGGAGCCAGCTAGGGTTTCTGCCATTCTTGAGCCTTTGGAAACGAAACTCTCATTGATTATGCAATTTTGAGGCTGTGAAACTATCAGCTGAGATTATTGTCAGTTGTGGGCTTCATTTCAGAAGTTCAACTTGTGCTTGCATTGCAAATTTTGTGGCCTTTGGCCAAATTTGGGCATAAAGATTTCATATCAGTTTTGAGGCATTTTGAAGAATTCGATTTGATAAGCTTTGGCACATTTTCTGTGGAGATATTTTCTAATCCAGCAGAGCTGCGATTTGGCAAGTATATTTGTGGCTTTGTTAGATAATCACCAGCTGCAAAGGAGGGACAACTTCTGCCCTGTTTGCAGGAGGATTTGTAGCTATCCAAGAGGAAGACAAGCGCTGCCATAACAGGGACGATTTTGATGAAAAAAGGTGCAATAAAAATTTGTTTTGGTGCTGCACAATATTCTGATTTATTATCTCAGTCTTGGCAACCAGCATACCAAGAGGAAGGACGATTTAATTCGTAAGTCCTCATCAAAGCTGCGATTTTACATGGGAGCTTGGGCGCTTCATTAAGGAAGACATGACAATAATTTTCAGGTCTTGAGAAGGGTTTTTAAGGCTGTATATTATTTAATATCTGAGAGCAGGTCTGAGAACAGGGGTGGCACACATAGAGGGGGCAATTTCACCATTTTTGTGGAGTTTTCATCATCAACAAGTGCTGCTTCATTAACTCAGGCATATCGACTTATGTATATCAGGTTCCTTAGTGTTTTGTTAGAGTTTTTGCATTGCTAAGTCAATTTGCATTAGGTGTTGTTGTAGATGATCATTTATATCAGATTGGCATTGTATTGAACATTCATTGTAAAACCAAGAGTCTTGGCTAAACACATCCGCATTGTACTTAAGTTGTCAATCAAGAAAGGACTAATAAGTTGCATGCTAATTGTTTGATGTAATGCTCACATTTATATTGTTCTTGATTTGCATATTAGTTTGCATACCAAGTGTTTGGGTTAATGCCACTTGGCTATAATTGCACATATACCATCTTAGGTTGCATCCAAAGTGTTTATCATAATTCCTAGTTGCTGTAGCTGCATATTGCAAGTAGTTTCAGTCATCTATATGCATCAGAAATACATAAAAACAATTGCATTTCATCTTGGTAACATTCTTAGTGATCATTTGCAAGCATTCAAATCATATTTGATATCAATTCAAGCAAGAATAATCAAACTGAAACACAGAAACAGCAAGTAAAGAAGTTGTATGCAAAGTGTTTGACGATATTCCTTGAGCCTCTAATCAGCATTTTGAGGTCAGAATTGGCAAGGAATATTACACTCATTGCATCATTGGCATACTTTAGTTAGAGTCTTTTATGCATACAATTATCATTATATGAGAAAAAGCCAAAAGAAATATCATTTAGTAGCTGAAAGGAGATTGTAAGACAACTGTTTGACGAAATTCCAAACCCCTCAAAACTGAAAATTAAGATCAGAATTTGCAAGGGTCTTTGCATCAGTCTCAAGAATATTGTGCTCTATTTTAAATTTTTCAAACATGCTATGAATCTCAAAGTTTAAATCAAGCATAATGAGAAGAAAAAAATCATGGCAGTAATGGTTTCATTCAAAGTTGATACTCAAGGAAGATACCAAATATTTAAGATGACAGTAATTTAGACACAACAGTTCAAACTTTGAAATTTCTTGTTAAGGAAGGTGCAAATCTAACTCAAACTTGTGACTACTACCTCGAGTGAGATGAGCTCATAGGAAGCCTAGGAATTACCAATCCCATCACGATTTTCCAGACCTTAGATCTTTTATGAACATTGAAACTTTAAGTAAAATTCCTGAGTTCTAAATCTTGAGATTTGTATAGAATTAATGATATGGTATTTCTGTCTTGTGTTTAGTTTCCCTCCACTTCATTTTATAGGCAATGAAAAATAAAAAGTGTCCATATGGTAAATACAAACAGAGTCTATCAGGGGCTGCTCCCACAAATTAGTATGAAATAAATCATGAATCTGACCCAAAAATGTATTCCATGCATACTGTAAAATGGAAACCAAATAACTACTTTAAGGTGGTCACAAAAAGATACCTGTGGCTTTCTCCAATACTCTTTGAACATGGATGGGCTTTTAACACAGAGTTCACCTGTGCCTGGTTCATTATGATTATCTGAAGTTTCTGATATTATTTTGACCTGCAATGGTTGAAATAAAAGTACAATAAAATTGTCTGAAACAGATCATTCAGAATGTACCAGTAAAATTTTCCTTTCAATATAAAAAATAGAAGAGAATGGTTTGCAAGGAATAGCTTGATATGTAATCAATTTCGTACATTTCTTTATTCGATTGTGTGCCAATTTTTGAGTCAACGTTTCGGTCACACTCTGTGATCCATAATCAGGACATAGAGCTCAAGGAGATGTAGAATTAGTTTGTTGCAGACCTAGTTAGCTCAAAAAGAGGAAGGAGGGTGAGGGGTAAGGGCACACACCACGAGGATACCAATAAAAAGAACAAATTGGTATCCTCGTGGTGTGTGCCCTTACCCCTCAGCCTCCTTCCACACCCTTCCTCCTCTTTTTAAGCTAACTTGGTTTGCAACAAACTAATTCTACATCTCGTTGAGCTCTATGTCCTGGTGATGGATCACGGAGTGTGATCTGAAGCAGTCACTCAAAAATTGGCACACAATCAAATTCAGAAATCTACAAAATTGATGATATGGATTGTGGAAATCTAATAGCATTAATTGATATGTAATATCAAATACAGGTCCATTGTAATATGACAATAAGATAGTAAGATACTAATGTGTAGGAAGCAAATAAAATTCCATATTCCAACATGAATATTTTATAAGAAGCCCTCAGGTAACAGTATGATAAATGTCCCATCATATCATAGATATTCCTAACTAATAGAAACTCTCATCGCAGGCAAATAGAGCCACAAATATTTTTACATAGTATAGTAGTGCTTCTCTCATATCTTTATTCAATAAATCTTATACATATTTATAGGATCCATGAATCATATTTTATAGGAAACTTCCTGAATGACTTTCCTCATTATGTTGAGTTGTTTTAACAACTAAACATTTGTACCACTAATATAATAGGTTGTTAAATAGACTTTAACAAACCTAAGAAATAGTTATTATATGCATCCTATAAATGATGCACTATTCCTAACACCCCCCCATATTGCATCATTCTACAAATGGGGATAGTGGACCAACCATACATGATGATCCTTGGCACACTAAGTGCAATTCATAACAATGTGTCCCTCCTTGCAATAGTAGCACAAAATTCTATCCTTGAAAAAACGGTTTCCCTTTGATGTAGAAGAATTGGATTTGAAGGAACTGTTGAGATTTTTTTTCCCAAACATTGCAGTTTCCTCTATTGTCGAATCCATTTTCTTAGCTCCTTCATCTATTAGAGTAGATATTGTATCTTCTAGGCTAGCATCTACTTTGTTCAATGTGAACACAATATTGAATATTACCATAACTAGGAGGCATGCTATTTAACAAAATAGCTTTAAAATCATCATTGTTTACTTTAGCATCTATCCCAACTAGTTGATTTAATAGAGAACAAAACTTACTGATATGTTGAACAATGTTGTCACCTTCCATCATTTTCAGCCCAAACAATTTTTGCTTTAAGCCCATCTTTGCACTTGATTCTTTTGATCCAAACAAAGCATTCAAATTATCCCACACTTCATTTGACATCTTCAACAAGTCAATGTGGTGGAGGTATGCATCTAAAAGTTCAAGACCAATCAAAGCTATTGCTCTTCAATCCTTCACAGTCCACTTTGCGCTTTCATCAGCATCAATTGGCCTTGTTGTTGCTCCACTTACTATATCCCATAGATCCTCTTCAATAAGGATCAACTGTAATTTGATTTGCCATGTGTGGAATTCTGAACATTCAAAATTTTCTATTAGCATGCTATTTTTCTCCATTAAAAGAAAATATTTGACCTTGAAGCTCAATTTTAGAATCCCCCCCACAAAATGGATGTCACATACAACCAAGAATGCATCCAATTACAACTTAAAAACAAGTTTTTATTATTTTGTTTACATCAACAATCTAAATTGACTCTACAAAACGAATAAAAATAATTTGTGAACAAATAACCTCTACAAACTAAAACCACTTTGCAACACCTCACCACACATTAACTACGATTACAATGGAAAACATTTCGACCAATTACAAATTAATTTTTCTTCAAAAAAAAACAGCAAAGAAAGATAGCATTCTTCACGCATGCTTCATCAAAATGGATTTCACTGCAATACAACTACTTCTAAGCAGCTTGATCACCATAAATCACCCCAAATCAACAACCAGTAGGTCTGATCTCAAAACAACAAGCATAAGCAATACTCAATCACTAGAGATGAATGCCTACGCACCAGAATTTTCTCACGCTCATTGCACCTACTATTACATTCTCAGGCTCTTGTTGATGTGGTTTTTGTGACCATACCAAACAGCAGAACAAAATAGTTTGGGCTACTCCGTTCTCTCTTGATCAAAGTGTTCCATGCGCTAAGATTGCGAGAAAGTTCGCATGTTCAACTCCAAGGTTCCTTTAGTGCGAATAGACCCAGTTTGGTTGATGTGTATTGCTGTGTTCGTACGAGGGGACTTACACAATTGTCCAGATTTCTTGCAGTCAGCAGCTAATGTATGATATTGAAGGGGAATTCTTACGTGTATGATTTGGCAATGTGCTCTCTCTCCTAAAACTAATCAGAAAGTACGGAAAGTAAAGGGGATAAGGGCCTAAGAAATTTATACTCTATTCTAAATGCAGGGTATGTGGGGCTTCGTCTCAATAAACTTCAACCGGATTTCACCTAGCCTCCGTCGGACAGCCTCAGCAAAATCGGTGCAATCTTCAAAGGGGATAGCGAAAGGTGTTCAAGTTATAGTTTAACATACGTACACCATCAGAACAACGCATATAAGTATGTAAGCCATAACCGAAGTTAAACACAAGATAATGTCCAGTTGACCACGCAAGGCAGACTTATCATCAACAAGCCGCTAGTGGTATGGAATAAAGTGAAGCTATCTCAATAAAACACCACACACCGAAGTAAACTACTTGCATGAATCTAATCTACTTGGATACGAAAGGAAGAAGAAACCTTGCTAGCATTTCATGACAAGACGAATTTCATCATCAATGAAAAGATCTATTATCATAAAATGTGTTACACAACAATCTCCTCAAAAGTTTTCAAAGGGAAAACTTTCTTTCTTCTCCAAATTATGCAAAATGCTCTACAATACTACACTATCTAGCTCTCTCAATGTCTACTCTGATTCTAACTGATCTTCTAATATTCTGATTGTATTACAAATGAGGGGGACTCCCCCTTTTATAGCTAGCCAAGTCCCAAAGGACGGCTAGGGTTACAATCAATAGAGTGGCCAGAATCGTGCCACCTCGGCCCTAACCCTAAAAACTGCCAGAATAAGGGAGTGGTATATTAAATGAATCAAAGATTCCCACTCACTCCCAAAATAGCAAAGGCAATAAATGTCCACAATCAGTCTTCTAGAAGATCTTCAGCCCCTAGTGTATGTCCCCATTAGCCTTCTCTCCGACCGGCCAACTCAACAAATCTGCTGGCACGGCCTAACCTCATGAACTCAAATAGGCGAACACAACTAACCGAAACTCTAACATCGGGTGGATCGAAAGTACTCGTGTTCGTGACAAGATTTTCTCCAAGCAGCCTAATGAGTCCCGCTGCGGTTCGGATCGTAGTGGAGAATGTAGCAGATTCTCAAATCATCCCACAAAGGTCTTAACATCTCATGTAAGAAGGGAACCAAAGAACCCCTCAAATTATCAAAATTTATCTCATCCGGACTCAGCCGCCTAGCAAATATGGCCTCGAAGGTGTTCTGAACTCCATCTATGATATTGGCCATAGCCTTGTGTACCCTGGCTGAATCTGCCTGTGCTGCATCGAAGAAGCCACGCCCTGTGATAGCCGAAGAATACCACCGAGAGAAATCGTATCGGTCATTCGCCTGAATGACACCTCCATCAATCAACAACTGCAGTGGCACATGCCTTCAATACCTCAAGATTCCACACAATCTTTTGCTCGGAGTAGATAGAAGCTGCCGCCCCAAGCATGATCCAACGTGACAACCTGTCAAAATAGTAGAGGTCATGGAAAGGCGCAGGTGAGGTCCTCCATAAATTTCTCTCTGCCTGATCTTAACTCCCCGCGGACCCACTTGTCTCCCTGGGTAAGCATCCCTCCCCAACTCTACTAAGCCGCTGATCGACTCTCTAGGTACATCCGCCGGAGGCTCTATCACTAGTACATCCTGCCCTCGAGAACGAGACAACTGCTGAACATATCCAACTAACGCCTTGTGTTCTCGTTTCAACTTCTTATATTTTCCTTCTTTTTTGAACAATCTATCCTTAAGGGCAAGGAAGGAGTTATCACACTCCTCAACAATCTGAGCACCAGTAGGGCGTCCCAAATCAAGAGTGGTGACCACATAGTTTTCCGGAGCTGCTTCATTCCGGTCACACTCGACTCGTGGGACAGCAACGTGAAGAGTACGAGAGCCATCCTCATCAGTGGAGATCTTCAAAAACTTTCTTGCCTTCTTCTTCGGTGGAGGAGCACTGATCCGGTTCAAAAACTCTTCCATCTCAACTGCTGGATCAATCTCCTCACTCGGGCTTCTTCTCATTCTATCCTTTAGCCAATCGGGCACCTCATATAATATATCAAAGGGCCGCTGCTCCTGTGCCTCGACTTCTCTAACCTGTTCCACTTCTTCCTCATTCTGGCGAGGCTCATTGTCCTCGAGTGGCTGAGTGTCACCTGACACTATATCATCATCAGCGCCATCATTCATGGTCATTTCTAACTCCCCGCTGAAACCAGGGTCGTAATGTCCCCTTATCATCCCGGGCCGGACAATCCTAACAGTGTAAATTGGCACTGGCCAATCACTCCCTCCTCCGCGGAGGCTGAAGACATCCCATCAATGCAGACCATTCAATGCATTCCTCCTCGACAAGAAATAAAGAGATTCCTCCTCAGATACTTGGAGAACTGGTTCCAAGGGTGTTAAGCACTGTACTCATGGAGTTCTGCCGAATCTATCCTCTTTTCCTTTCCTCGACTCGACCCTCGGTAATTTGTTTCTTCCTTCCTCAGGCACCCCTGTGGATCTCCTTATCGTTGTGGTGGTCAGCAATTGACCAACTTTTCAATCTGTTCACTCTCCTGTCAACCCACGCCCTGGTGAATGTCATAACTGGGATGGAAAGAGTATCAAGATCAGCAACCTCGGGCTCTGACCAATCAATAGGCGGAAGTGGAGTATCTCGAACTGCTGCATAATCTGGGTGGACTACATCCATATCCTCATTAACCTGGTCCGGAACTGGAACTACCTCACGCTCCCTGATCAGAGTAATCGGCAACCGAGAGAACATTCTCTTCCTTTACCAACTTCATCAACCGTGACGCCCACACCTTCTATGGTGGCCTTTATGTTTGAACTCCTCCGGCTGTAACCCAATTAATGTTATGGTGCGGGTCAAGTAGTGTCATTTACTTGTATGATATGAGAAATGATAAAATTGAAGCTCACTCTCGGCTTCTAGCTACTCGTATCGAAGGATCACATCTCATCCGAAAGTTGCCCATCACAATTGGAAACTCTATCCCTCCTTTCTTCTTCTTCTTTTGATTTTATCAAAGGTGCTAACCGCTCTTAGATATTCTAGCATTATTATCTTATCGGTTGGGTACTTAGGCAGCCTATAAGGGTATGAAGAAAACCCTTGCAGCCTAATGTATGAAAATCTCGGAAATTGTATAAACTAGCACCCATACCTCTCAATCAGCTCCTGGGCATCTCTAGAAATTCTGTGATGTAATCTCTCCTGAAGTAGCCTCGTGATGTACATGGTGAATGAATCGTTCACACGTTTGTAGTGGGTTGTGCTCGACAGGTGCAACTGTGTACACGCCTCATGGATCTTGAATTGATGAGAGCCACAACCGACGGGTTCCTTGTAAGAAATTCCTCTGTACCTCGTCATTCGTGCCAACATGTAAACAAGATAGGAGCTCATGTAGAACGTTTTAGTCCTCCTTAGGCTCAGGAGTTGCTCATGTATGTTATCGCTGATCATCTCAGCCCAATTGACATAATCCTTGCCTTCCAACACCAGGTTGATGCAATAAAACATCCACGGCTCAAAAATATAAGACTGAGGGCAACCACCTACCCTGCTCAGCATCATGATAAGATCACAGTACTCCTGTTTCAGGTCCTCTGCTATGATCTGCTTCGGCAACTTCGCACGAGATGGCTTTGGAGTGCTCATCCAGTGAGTGTTAATTGTATCCATGCATCTCTCGAAAGCAGAAGCATACATCCGCTCTGCTCGCTCTCTGGATTTGTAGATCATGTTCCTGTGCACTGGGATCCCGAAAGCTTCACCAATGGCCGCCGGAGTGAGATTGGCAAGTACTTGGCCATCTGGTGACATGATCGACCGGTGTTCTTTCTCGTAGCAGTTGGCGCACTCCACTATAAGCTCTGAGCACTGAATAGCCGGCGGAAAACCAGCAGCTGCGTATAGTCCACTTCGGACGATGTTGTGCGAAGTGACCGAAGCCCGATGACTTCCAATCCCGAACAGCCTGTTCTTGAAGGCCTCCAAGTTGACGGAGCCCAAATTGGTGTCTGTCAACTTGCCCAGCTTTGAAATAAACTTCGACTCTGGCATGAATGTTTTGCTGAGCCTCTTGATCGTAGCCTGTCTTGAGGCACCATTGTCCTTTCCGGTTGTCCTTGCTTCAGCCATCTGCAATATAACAATCATTCATCAGCAATTAAATTAAATAAAATAAGACATGATAGGGGCTGCAGTCGAATTCTAGAAGCTGCAATAATTCTTGTGTTTGCAAACCTCAGCTTCTTCCTTGAATAAATTTGAATTCCGACACTTAGAGCAGATTTCTAAGTGAACTTTGACAACTTTACTTCACAATCAGCAATCAGCAATTTCAACTTCAACCACTTCGTATCAGCAATCAGCAATCTCACACTTGCAAGTCCGTACTTTTAAAGTTCTCAATATTTCAACTCAATACAAGGCGTCCCTTAACCAGCAACTTCAACTAAGCAAATCAGATTTCAAACTTCAACACTAGCAAGGCCGTACTTCTCAAGCTTTCAGCAATGGTGTACCTCTTTCAAGCTTCAAGACGTCTTCTTCAACTCTCAGCAAACTCAAGGCGCCTTCTCTCAGCACAAACTCAATTCCTCAGCAAAATTCGAACTCTTTCAAACTTCAGCAACTCACTTAGACTTAGCAAATTCGCCTTTCTCAGCTGTGAAAGTGAGTGAAAAACTTGCTCATTTTATAGCTAAAATTCAAATTCTAGAAGACGTTAATTTTAGCCAGTGCCATTAAACTCCACTACTCCACTTCAAGAATTCGAATTTTCCCTCTGGTGTTACTGACACTTGTCTCTAGTCGTCGGGAATATTATTCTTCTAGAAACTTGACTTTGACTGGCATTCTGGATTTTGCTTTTGAAAATTTGATTTAATTCATCTTCTTTTAACTCACCAGCCGGAGCTCTGTCACTTGAATTCGAATTTTTTAACTTCATCATCTGCTCTGGAAAATTCATCTTCGAAGAGTTTAATCAAAATCATCTAGGCAATTCCCTTTAGATTCATCGTTCGAAGAAAATTCACTCTGAAAACTCATTTTATTCAAATTTGCCTTAGAAAATTTAAAATTCCCCCTTAGGAAAATCCACAATTCGAGCACTGATTAAATTCTTCACTGAAAAAGTGTCGGCGAAGCTTGAAAGATTTGGAAATCCATTCATCATCGCAAACGTCCAGTACCCAGAAGAAAATTTTCGTCAGAATGTCTCGAATTCATGGGTACCCAACGAACGGGTTCATTTAATTTTTCGAATTTTGAACCTTAGAAAAATATATTATTTCCATCATTTTAAACTCGTTCTTCGCCCGTGATCACTTTGTGTTGCTCTGACTTCTTGAAAAATTGAATCACCTTGCGTTATCATCATCTTTGACTCCATCACTGAGAAAAGTTGCTTGCCTCGGAAAATTTTATCATCTTAGTTCTAGGCATATTTTCAAGGAAAAAAAATAATTTTCCTTAGAAAATATTTTAAAATCCTCTTGCACTTTTGAAAACTTGCCTTAGAAAATTTTGTTGATTGCCAGTGGAGAGGAATTTTTATCAACTTCATTCATTCCCGGCACGCCTTGTACATTTTATCTTCACTTCATCCATATCATTTCACACTTGGAAAATATTTATTCAAAAGCCCAACGCCTAGGCAAATTTTCAACACTTAGAAAATATTTTATTTTCCTCCCCTGAGGCGCCTAACACACTTCATTTTAATTTCAATGTCTTCAAGATTTTTAAAATCACCTTATAACTCCCTTCAAACATTGGCGCATACTTCACTTAGCACTTTATTTTCAACGCCATGAAATATATTCTAACATATTCCAACGCCTTATAACTCCCTTCCTAGGCGCACATCACACTTTATTCTTAACCCCTTCAAATATTTTCCACGCCTTAGGAAATTCCAACGCCTTATAACTCCCTTCACACGCCTAGCAAAGTTTTCACTAAGGCCCACCACCTTGGGCGCATTCTTAGTGTAGAGGAGGATAACGTCCACCTTTTACCACTTCTCACCACGTTTTGGTAAACTTTTCACCTTAATTACCACCTTTAATTACCTTTTACATTGAAACATGGGCGCATTTCCTTGTAGGAGGAGGATGAAACTTGCCACCACGCCTTGTGACCCTTCACCTTCTTTATTTCGTCTTGACATGCATGATTTGGGCGCATTTTACCCCCTAAGGAGGACGAGTTTGCAAGTTGGGCGCATTTTGCATGTGATGAAGGATAGAAACTTTGACTTCGTTGACCCTCTCCTACCTTGGGCGCATTTTGATGTGTGTGAAGGATGAACAATCTCCAACGTCCTTGGGTGACCTTTCAACTTCCATGTTTTGTCCTTACATGGCCCAGTTTGGGCGCATTTTAGCCTTGGAGAAGGATGAACAATCTTTGACCACTTTGACTCCTTTGTGTTTTGGGCGCATTTTGCCCATGGTGGAGGATGGGCGCATTTTGGAGGGTGAGGCGGATTTCCATGCCTTAGAAAAATTTTCAACTTTCCCTCTTTCATCTTGGGCGCATTTGGACCCCTGAGCAGGATGAAATTTCGTTGACTTTCTTTGACTTCTGGTGTCTTGTGCGCATTTTGCCCCGTGTGAAGGATGAACTCACATGCCTTGAAAATTTTTCATGCCTCTAGCTGAGATGGGCGCATTTTCCTATGCCTGCTGGACGAGACTCCAGACTTAGACGAATTTTTATCATCCTCGCCAGCATCGTGCCCTGCTATTTATAGTAAGTTCTCTGAATTTGCGCCTCTGAAGCTCGGATCAACTTGAAATTTTGAACGTAGCATCCTCATGATTTTATCGACTTGTCGACACTGCCACTTTTAGTCACCCTGCTATTTATAGCCTGTTTCTGAAGGTGGCTTACTATAAATAGTAAGCTCTTGTTTCAGATAGCTCCCAAGCTCCGATCGAGTTGAAATTTGAATGAGGCGATCCTCACCACGTGACCTGTCGGCTGGCACTGACGCATGCACTTGATCTACTATTTTTAGCATGTTTCCAATCTGACTTACTATAACAGTAAGGCCCGCTTGACTCGAAATTTCACCAGCAGAGCAGCCTCAAGGACGTCATCGCGGCGGTTTACAGAATGATTTTAAAGATTTTGACTTTGATGCCTATTTTAGCCCGGTTGGAACCCTAATTTACTGTATGCGTATCAAATGAACTTCGTTGGTTTCGCTTCGCAAAGACCGCGATCGCCTCGTGGAACTGGAATCAACCGGAAGCTACGCCGGACACACCGCTAAAATAGCAAGTTCCTTACCGAAAGTGAGAATCCTCGCTTTTTGCATGTCGCTACCATCGCCAAGCTCTTGAAAACCCATCAGAAATCATGCAAAAAGAACCCTCATATGCAACCTGAAACAGCTTCCTAAGGTCACCTGTATGGTCATCTCGACTTGTATGTTATATCGCCGCCAAGGTCTCGAAAACCTGTATGAATATCCAGACATGCAAAGAAAATCTCTGCATCTGGACCCTGAAATTCGTGCCGGAAGCCGGACTGCTAAAAATAGTAAGCTGTCCGTTTTTGCTCAAATTCGGCATGCAAGCAGTCTGATGTACTCTGAATGTAATGTGATGATCGGAATCTCAAAATGCTGACAAATTGCCCAGAATTGCAGACTTACTAAAAATAGTAAGTACCTCGGAATTCGATGAAATTTGGCTGGAAGCCCGCTGGATGCCTGCTGACAACATTGTTAAGTTCAATTTTCAATTTACTGACTTTACTTGACCTTGATTTGGCCAGAAACAATGAAACCCTAATTTTAGACTTGGCCAATATTTCGCGTTTAAGCTCAATGACGGACACAACCCCCCGAAAGACGGACACCAGAAAAGAGACAGAGAGAGAGAGAGAGAAACCCAAGCCAAAAGACCGGAACGGAGCAAAATTAAGGGGGTCCCCATCTTGAATGGGGCGATGTGTGAAAAGGTCACAATTCCTCAACTCACAGCAACACAAAATAATTTAAGTTCGATGCTACCTATTCCTTTATCCCTACGCTCTAATACCATAATAGAAACTCTCATCACAGGAAAATAGAGCTACAAATATTTTTACACAGTATAATAGTGCTTCTCTTGTAATGTCCCCACCCTAGTTAGTACCAATTGCAGATGGGTTAGCCTATTACTTGGACCCTTGTAGGCTAATATGTTTGGATAGAGGGTCTCAGTGGCAGTTAATGGAGGTTATTGTCACTCCATTTCTTCAATTCAGTATTAGGTTTAGTTCCAAGCCCTTGCAGATCAGTGTTTGGCTTAGTTTGAGGTACTTGCTATTTATAGTAAGTCAATCTAGCAGTGATGCTATTTTTAGTCAAGGCACCTGGACAAATGGGGTTTTTATAGTGTTGACCCCAACTTCAAACGACACGTCAAAATACTAAATATTTAAGGAGATAATAATATTTAAGTGGTTAAGTTATATTTAATTATTAAAAGGGATATTATAAAGTTATATTTTAATTTTATAAAAGTGAGCCACTTAAATTTAATAAAGTGAGATTACATGGTTTTTTTTAAATGGTACACCCAAGTTGAGTGTTTAATAAAAAGGGGTATCAAATATTAAAATACATTTTTAATGTATTAAAAAGATCTCATTGGAAATCGTGCCTCTTTGAGGAAATATAAGCAAAGAGCAAGTCAACCTCTTTCATTCTATTGAGCATTTAACATTGTTCTCTTTTGGCTTCTTTCAAGTTTGTGCCTGAGACAAGGGTTTCAGCATTTTTCCACCATTGGAGAACAACAATTCTTTAGTGTTCTGCAATCTTGAAGCTATGAAAGACCAGCTGAATCATTGCTACAAAGAGGGCTTCATTCTAGAGTCTATTTGTGCTTGCATCAGGTTTATTCTTCAGTTTATCAACAGATTTCAATAAGGGGCATATTGGTTTGAGGCACCTTCATTTAGCAATTATAGACACCAAATAAGCAGGTTGTACATTTCTTATTGTTGGACGTACTTCTTCACAATGGCACATGCAGCTTCTAGTTGGGGCGTGTGAGCTGGAGGTTGAAACGCCTCCCCTTTGTGGCTTTTGGAGTCCATTTGTGCTTGCATCAAATTTATTCTTCAGTTTATCAATAGATTTCAATAAGGGGCGTATTGGTTTGAGGCGCCTTCATTTAGCAGTTACAGACATGTGTAGCATCTAGTTGGGGCGTGTGAGTTGGAGGTTGAAACGCCTCCCCTTTGTGGCTTTTGGAGTCCATTTGTGCTTGCATCAAATTTATTCTTCAGTTTATCAACAAATTTCAATAAGGGGCATATTGGTTTGAGGCACCTTCATTTAGCAATTACAGACACCAAATAAGCAGGTCATACATTTCTTATTGCTAGCCGTACTTCTTCACAGTGGCATGTGCAGCTTCTGGTTGGGGCATGTGAGTTGGAGGTTGAAACGCCTCCCCTTTGTGGCTTTTGATTGCTTCTCCTTGGACACCTAACACATTCTAGCCATTCCATCTAGTTTTCAGCAAGGAGAACTCAGATCTAGAGGTGGGCAATTGAGTTGAGCGGTTTCATGTATTGTTGGTTGTTCCAAAAGTTTTCTTATTTAATAAAGTTGAGGACCTTTGGGTATGTTTGTTTGAATAAGATATACTTGTTTGCAATTGCCAGATACGTAATAAAGTTACAACTTCTCAGTAGTTTATTGATTGTTCAATTTATTATTATTTCTTTATAAATCTTGTCTTGCAACATTTTATTTAAATACTATAAATTCATCAAAAAAAACAAGAAAACACAAAAATAATGCATTCAGCACCTACAGGCAGAGTTAGAACTAGTAGGGTTCTTTACCATGGTATCAAAGCTCTGATCTGCCACCCTAGAGGGTTACAAGTTCTTATGCATCCGCATCAGGTTGGGCCACACCAATATTACACATGCAGGAGAGCTGAATTTCAGAGAACCCAGTTGAGGAAATACCATTAGAAATAATGGGAGACAGGGATGATGGTGAGCCACCCAGAACCATGGTAATAATGAGGCCAGAGAAGCCAGAGAAATTCTAATGAATCTTATAGTTGGGAAGCAACAAGTAGCTAATGTGTTGCAGCAGCTCACTACAACCATTCAGCATATGACCATTCCTGGGAGACTGAACCAAAGACAGGAAAAAGATGGGAGTGTTACTAGAGGCCCAAGGATCAAAATAACACCTACACACACCTATGACAGACCTACACGCCCTACATTTGTGAGAAATGAACCTAAAGAGGGGGACGTGGATGAGGAGGAAGGTGACGTGGTCTTTGCAGATAACGTGATGACGCTGCATGATGAGTAGGAAGCATTACCGCAGAGAGTTAAGGATCATCTTAACTTTGACAGATTCATGAGTCAGAAGAGAGAGCACAGAACGATCAGGACTGATAGGAGACCAAGGAATAAAAATAATGACCTTAGACATGCTACTAGCAAGCTCACACTCCACACATTTGATGGCAGCAGTAAGGTTACAGCCAGAGCTTTGGTTAGCAAGTTGGATACTTTCTTGACCCTACATCCTATGGCAAAAGAGGACGCCATTAAGTTTGTCACTTTGCATTTAGATGGGGTAGCCCATGACTGGTGGCACCATGGGATGGTTACCTTGCAGCCTGACCTCATTACTTCATATCAGGAGTTCATTGATAGGCTAGTTGAGCGCTTTGACAAAAGAGATCCAGAGTTGTACTTCAAAGATCAAGAATCTAGCTCAGCTAAAACAAATGGGCAGTTTGGAATCTTACATTGGTGAATTTCAGAAGCTCTCGGTCATGGTGACAAGTATCTTTGAGAGGAGGCTTGTCATATTATTCGTTGAAGGTCTTTATGAGCCCATGAGAGGTTGGATCAAGGCTTTTGATCCCCCTTCTTTGCAGGAAGCTATGAGGAAGGCTTGTAGTATGGAACTTAGAGCTCCTCACAATAAGTTCAATCCCAAACCATCTTCATCTTTTCATGACAGCAAATCAGATCCAAAGAAAACCGAGAATGTTGATCAAAAGAAGAAATTTGCAGCCCCTTTGGATAGGGAAACAATTAATGATTTGCGTAGGAGGAGATTGTGTTTTTTGGCAAGGGTCCCTATGATGAAAATCATGAGTGTCCTTTAAGGCCTAATGGTAAAAACAAACAAATGGAGTGGTACTATGAGGATGAAACATGACTGATATGACAGACCATCAAGCTGATCAAGAGGTTTCAGGGGCTGAAAACTCGGAAAATGAAATTGAAAATGAAAGAGAAATGAAGCTACAGGAAGCTCATATGTCTAGCATGCGAAGGGAAGGTTCCTTTAGGTTGTGTGGGCTCTTGGCTGGTCAAAGAGTCATCTCTTTGCTTGATAGAGGTGCAACTCACAATTTCATAGATGCACGGTTGGTGGCAAAGTGTGGAATTCAAACTCAAGAGTTTGAAGGGATAAAGGTAAAAGTTGTTGATGGTTACACTCTCAAGTGTGAGAGAATGATTCTAGATCTTCCTATGAAACTCAAAAGCTATGAGTTTAAAGCAGATTTTTATGTGGTCAATATGGGAGACACGGATGTGGTACTTAGCATGAAGTGGCTTCATGCAATTGGAAAGTTTACACTCAACCTGAGAGAAATGGAGATGAAATTCAAGGTTGACGAGACTACTCATGTGCTTAAGGCCATCAAGGACAGCAGCTTGAAGGTAATTACTCTCAGGAGAACGAAGAAACTTATTAGACATGACATAGTGGAGTGGGCAGCAGAGTGTAAGTTGATGCCTTTTCAAGAGGAGCAACAAAAAACAGCCTATCATCCAGACGTTCAGGAGCTCAGAGTTAAGCATACAAAGGTGTTTAGTGACATACACCATGTTAGACCTCCAAATAGAGGTATAGAGCACATCATAGAGTTGGAGGAGGGAAAAAAGCCCATTACGATTATACCTTACCGGCACCCAAAGCGTTTGAAGGATGAGATTGAAAAGACTATCAAGGAACTGCTTGCTATGGGACATATAAGGCCAAGTAAGTCTCCTTTCACTTCATCAATGGTTTTGGTGAAGAAGAAAGATGGTACACTCAGGATGTGCATTGATTACCGAATGTTGAACAAGAGGACAATTAAGAATAGGTATCCCATTCCTCACATCGACAAGTTGATAGATGTGCTTCATGGAACTTGTTACTCCTCCAAGATAGACTTGAGAACAAGATATCACCAGATTAGAGTCAAAGAGTAGGATGTTGAGAAGACTACATTCAGATGTCATTGTGGACACTATGATATTTTGGTTATGCCTTTTGGCTTAACCAATGCTCCAGCTACTTTCCAGTACACTATGAACAGAGTCTTCCAGTCTCAATTGAGGAGATTTGTTCTGGTATTCTTGACGACATTTTGGTATATAGCAAGTCTTGGGAGGAGCATTTGGTTCACCTGGATACTGTTTTGGGCATACTTGACAAGGAGTCCTTGTATGCCAAGGAGTCCAAGTGTGGATTGGGCATGGCAAAGCTTCAATATTTAGGTCACATTATCAGCGCAGAGGGAGTTCGCATGGACCCTAATAAGGTTCATGCCATTATTGATTGGCCTACTCCTGAGACTTTGACTCAACTCAGGGGATTTGTTGGGTTATGCGACTTCTACCGTCAGTTTGTCAGTGGGTTCTTGTAGCATGCTACGCCACTTACAGATTCACTAAAAGGGAGCATTTGTTTGCACACCCCAAGCACAGCAGTGTTTCAAGAAGTTCAAATAGTTGATGACTACCTGTCCATTTCTAGCTTTGTCGGATTTCACCAAGCCCTTTGAGCTTCATTGTGATGCTTGTGGAGACGGTATTGGTGGTCTCTTTGAAAATCCATGCCTAGCTTAAGGAGATAAAGCAATTTCATTAAAAAGACTTAAAAAGTATTCATGATGCCAAGTCAAAAGGAACCCTAAAAGGGGCAAACTGTTTGAGGAATAGTGAAAAGTTTATAAAATGAGCTTGAGGCTGCCATTTCACATATCACAAGTTATAATTTTTAGAGCAGCTTGCAGGTTGGAGCTCAAGGAAGGTTTCTACATGCAGATTTGTCCTTCCATGAACGAAAAAATCTTGGGAGAAGGGAGTGTTGGACATAGCCCCAACATTTTAAGAGGTAAAAACAGCATATTAAGGGTTTGTTATCAGTTTGACAACAAGATTTAAGGAAGAATATTGCAGATCAGTCCATTTTGTGGGCAAGAATTTACATCAGATTGCAGATCAATCCTTTTAGAGGGCATTTCTACCATCTTACAGCAGTTGCACAGTCAGCCGCACCTTTGTTTGGCATTTGGGCATCAAACCCTAAGTGCTAAGTGAAGTTTTTGAAGATTTGGAGCTGAGTTTTTACCTACAACAGTGGCACAACTCCTCTCACACCTGGAAACGAATTGGGTAGTCATTCTTAGAGCTAGGAGAGTTCAAAATTGTTGTCACGGGGTTATATTAGACATGAGATTTTATTTGCAGCCTTGTAAAAAGCCATTTGCAGGTCTATGGATGAATGGGTATGTTGTAGTTAACCCATATCTATGTAATTTCAGTCTTTTAATTAATAGAGTCATAGTTGGAAAACTTGTTGACGTGGTTTTTGTGACTACACCAACACAGAATAAAGTCGCCAACAGCTACTCTATCCTCTCTTGAATAAAGTTTCCTGCATGCTAAGATTGCGAGATAGATCATACATTTAACTCCAAGGTTCCTTCAGTGCGAATAGTCTCAGTTGGCTTGATGTGATTTTGCTGGTATTTCAAGGGGACTTACACAATTGTTCGGCAGCTGACAACAAACAGTGGGTTAAGGGATTTCGTGTAATTTGGATGAATTGGCAAGTGAGCACAAGTTTCCTAATTCTAACCAGAAATGAACTGAATTTAAAAGAGTGTAGGGCCTAAGAAGTTCTAATCTACTCTAAGGCATGGGACATGGCGATCAATTCTCACAAGCTTCAACCAAGCTCCGTTTTGCCTCACTTCGGACAGCTTCTGCGAAACTGGTGCAATCTTCAGAGGAGTGACTTAAGATTTTCAGATCGCGATCTAGCATGAAGACACCATCACAACGACACATGCCAACATATAAACCATAATCGAAGTTAAGTTTCACAAAGTTCCAGTTGACCACGCAAGGCGAACCCACCGTCAGTGAGCCCACTAGTGTTATGGACGAACGAAGTCTTGTTCAAATCGAGCACCACATTCCACAATTACTAATTACTTGCATGAAATGAAATCTACTTTACTTTAAGCTATTTCAAGATGCTACGTGAATTGGAAGGACGAAGAAGCCTCAACAACTACTCATAACAAAGAAGAAATCACCATCAATGAAAATTCTTTTGTTATGAAAGCATTCATGACAACTTCTTACAAAGTATTCAATGGGAAGACTTTCCTTCCTTTTCAATCTAAAATATACTATCAACTATCTAATTGCTCTCTACTCCTTCTCTGCTATCCTAACTCTGATCTAATTCTAATTTCTAATGAGGTACAAAAGAGGGGGACTCCCCCTTTATATAGCTGGCCAAGTCCAACGGACGGCTCAAATTACAATCGACTGGATGGCCCAGATTGTGCCACCTCAGCCCTAAACAAGATTCACCCTAAAAACCGCCATAATGGAGAGTGGGGCAATAAATGAGCAATTAATGGCCACCATCTTCCAGAAGATTCCCGCTTGTAGACGCATTCACATTGTTCTCGATCTTCTTCTTGACGTTGTTCTTCAACTTCCTCTTTGTCACTTGAGTTATACTAAGTCCCAACACTTAGCCACTTTCGCAACTTTTCTTCCTTCGAGGTTGAAATGTAATCGTGGAGTACTTGCTTCATCTTCCTAAGTCATCGCCTCTTGGTCTCGACGTTCCTCCTGCAAAACAAGCAAGGAGAAGAGTATTAGAACACTTCATAACATAAATTCACTCTACTTACCTGATTTTCACGCTCTAACTTCCAAGCGCTCATCGCCTTCACTAGCCAACTTTTGCCTTCTTCGTGATTCTTCATGCCTTAGCCAAATTTCAACTTCCTGAGGGCACATTTCAGAGATGCATTTTAAGATCATCTTTTGAAGGTGTTAACCTCAACTGCATCTTCTTCAAGAAATTTATTCCACCTGTTGAAACAATTTTGATTTCATTCATCTCCGGCTCAGGAAGATTATCTTCACGAAGAATTTGAGCAAATTCACCTAGGCAGTTCCTTTCAAATTCATTGTCTGGAGGATTTTACCTTGAAAACACATTTTCTTCACATTTGCCTTAGAAAATTTTAAAATTTCCCTTAGGAAAATTCATAATTTGAGCACCGATCAAATTCTTCATGCTGAAGGTCCCAACGAACTGTGGAAGACTTCGAAATCCATTCCTCATCACAAACGTCCAATACCCAGAAGAAAATTTTCTTCAAAACGTGCCGAATTCATGGGTACACAACGAACGGGTTCATTTAATTTTCTTGAATTTTGAACCTTGGAAAAATAATTTTTTAAACAAATTTAATCCCGTTCTTCAATCCTGAAGTATTTCTTTGCTCTGAGTCGGAAAATTTTTATTGTTCCTGTACTGCCAACATCTTTTGACTTCATCACTGGCAAAATTCACTCAGACTCTAGGAAAATTCATCACTTCACCAGACTTAGGCATTTTTCTCCTAAGGAAAATTTCTTTACCTTAGAAAAAAAAATTTGAATCACTCAGCACTCTTGAAAATTTTTCCTTAGAAAATTTTATTTCATCCTCATGTGGTGAGAAATTTTTTTCTCAACTCACTCAGCACAAAAAAAAAAATTTAAATGCCTCGGGCACGTGTTGTATGTCATAGAAGATGCCTTTGATTTTAACGCCTAGCATATTTTATTTGTCTTCATCCTTGTAGGCTTAGCATTTCCAACGCCTAACAACACTTACATCATCTTAGGCGCACTTCACACTTGAAGAGGATATTTCTAACTTCAACACCTAGCATTATTCATCACCATCACCTTAGGCACATTTTATATTCTATGAGGGACATTTTCATTTTAAAATTCCCACGCCTAGCACATTTTACTCTTCAATTCCACCTTGTTTACCACTTTTCACTCCACACTCTTCATATGGCGCATATCTCATAGGCAAGAGGATAAACTTTATTTCCATGCCCCCCTTTGACTTTCTCTTCTTCTTGGCGCATTTGAGGGGGTGAGAGGGATGGGCGCATTTGGCATAGGGAGGTGGATGAAATTTAACTTAGAATATATTTTGCATGTCTTGCTTGGAGGTGGGCGCATATTAGCATGCATGAGGGATGAAACTTGTAACGCCTTCAACAAGTGACCCTTTGACTTCCTTTTTTTTTGTCTTTACATGGCCTCATTTGGGTGCATTTGAGCCTAGGAGGAGAATGAGTTTTGGTTGACTCCTTTGACTTCTTTCCTTTTAGGCGCATTTGAACATGCATGAAGGATGGGCGCATTTGGGAGGTGGTGGAGGATATTTCCATGCCTTAGAAATTTTTCTCATCAAACTCTCTCAAGGTGGGCGCATTTTGGCATGGTTGAAGGATGAACTTCTTTGACTTTCCTTTGACTCATTTGCTGCATGGGCGCATTTTGATGGGTGAGGAGGATAACTTCAACACTTAGAATTTTTTAAACTTTCTCCTTGAGGGTGGGCGCATTTTGCCTAAGCAGGTGGATGAAGTCTATACTTAGAATTTTTTTATTTATATTTTTTTTTTTTTTATATGCTTCTTCAACTCTTCGTTGGGCGCATTTAGCTAGGCATGAGGATAAACTTCGTTGACCTCTTTGACCTTCATGCTGCATGGGCGCATTTTGGATAGGCAGGAGGACGAGTTCCAGACTTAGAAATTTTTTCATGCTTCAAGGCCAAGATGGGCGCATTTTCAGGTAGCTACAGGATGAGATTCAGACTTAGTCATTTTTTTACCTTCTTCTACCAGCTTATCCATGCCCTACTATAAATAGTAAGCCTCTTGATTTTCACACTTCGGAAGCTCAGATTGCCATGAAATTTTAAAAATTGGATCCTCGCGACCTCGTTACCCTGTTGACACTGCTATTTCGGGTTGGCCTACTATTTTTAGCCCATTTATGAAGGTGGTTTGCTATTTATAGCAACTGCTTGCTTCTGATACCTCCACAACTCCATTTGATTTCAAATTCAAATGGGGTGCTCCTCACCACGTGACCTGCCTGCTGACATCAATGCATGCAACTGATTTGCTATTTTTAGCCTGTTTCCAAAATGACTTACTATAAATAGTAAGTGCTCCATTTGTCTTCAAATTTTACCAGCAGATAGCTTGAAGGATGTTGATCGTAGTGGTTTACACCGGTTTTCGAAAATTCTGACTTTTTACCCTTCTTTTTAGGCTCCGAAGCTGGAAACCCTAATTTGTTCTGCATGCATATCAAATGATCTCCGTTTGTTCTCGTTTCTGCTGCATTGCGATCAGCTCGTGATTCTGAAGTGTTGGGAGGCGGCTGCCGGGATGCACCTGCTAAAAATAGTAAGTTCCTAAATGAGTGATGATCCCTGTTTGCATGTCATATCACTGCGAAGCTCTCGAAAAACCCACAAGGAATCGCTCGACATGCAAAGAAAATCTTGACATGCAAACCCTAAAAATAGCCTCAGAAGACTAAATTCTGAAAGTTGTCGTCTCACTTTGCATGTCATACTGTCGCGAAGGTCTCTGAAAACCCAGAAGGAATCTCCAGACATGCAAAGAAAAACTTTACATCTAAGCCCTGAAATTAGCTCTGGAAGTTGGACTGCTAAAAATAGCAAGTTGTCTGTTTCAGCTCAAATTTTGCACGAGAGCATCTTGATGTGTTTTGAATGCAGTGTGATTGTCGGAATTTCAAAAATGCTGACGGAAAGCTTGGAATTACACACTAAAAATAGTAAGTAGTCGGAATTTGATGAAAATTTCAGTGGAAGCTTGCTGGAAGCACACTGACGGCAATGTTAGTCTTTGTCTTCAATTTATTCACCCCATTTGATTTCAAATTGGCAAGGAGGAAAGTTCAAAACCCTAATTCTAAGACTTGGCCAAATTTTACGTTTAAATTCAATGACGAGCACGTCTCCTAGAAGGCAGACCATGGAAAAGAGACAGACAGAGAGAGAGAGAGAGAGAAAAACCAAAGCCAAAAGACCAGAATGGAGCAAAAATTAGGGGTCCCCATCTACAATGGGGCGATGTGTGAATAAAGGTCACAACAAAACTCTGACTCGACAGCCCAAAAATGTGACATGGACTTGGGACTTGGCACGGACTCGGGAAAAAACTCGGCTAGGACTCGGCAAAAAAAAAAATTGTAGTTTTACAAAAAAAAAGAGCAAAATTACAAATTAATGCATTTAGAAAGCATAAGAGCCTAATTTGATTATCAAACACTCATAATTCAAAGATTACACGTCATATGATCATCAAACACTCAATAATTGAAATTTAATAATTCATACTTCATAGTCATCAAATACTCATAGTTTCAATGTATAACAGCATCATAAGATTATAAATGTTTACATATAATCCTGGCTTCTTTCAACCCCAA
Source organism: Sequoia sempervirens (assembly GCA_007258455.2). Classification (NCBI taxonomy): domain Eukaryota; kingdom Viridiplantae; phylum Streptophyta; class Pinopsida; order Cupressales; family Cupressaceae; genus Sequoia; species Sequoia sempervirens. The sequence continues at coordinate 20,325 of VDFB02103191.1, read as the reverse complement.
TTCAATTTGCAGACATGTATTTAACAAACTTGAGTGTTAAAATGAAAGAAAAAGTTTTAAAAAACATGGGCTTTTACCCTTTTTGACTCCCAGCCACACAGGAGAGTCCTGGGTTAGGACTCCCGAGTCCGACCTCAGAACCCGGCCGAGTCCTAAGGTCAAACTTCCGAGTCTCGACCCAGGACTCTCCTAGACTCGACTCCTGAATCCATGGCGAGTCGACTCGGCTCACCAACGGACTCCCGAGTCCCCCAAGTCTACAGCAAGCCCTGGAGAGTCCGCGAACTATGAATAGAATCATTGTATGCTTGGTTATTTTCCTTTATCAACATTGTGCATGTCATGCAATTTGCATAAAACTCCAAAACACACAAAAAAATCAGAAAAAACACAAAACAAAACCTATTTTATAGACTGGTCAAAGACTTCAAGAAAAACCAAAATCAAAACATTCAAATCAGATTCAGGAAGGAATCTTTCAATGATGAAGTATCTAGCAATAATTCTCATTTTTACCATGCTTTTAAAATTCCTACAATATTTTTTTCCTATCATGGAGGGTTAAAATTCCTACAACAATAATTCTCATTTTTACCATGCTTTTCTTCAACCGTGTCACCACACTTTCTTCCTCTACAATGATCTTGACTTAAGTTAACAATCCCATCCTCTAATGATCTCCTCTTGTACACCTTAGTTTCCACTTGCTACAAGTTATCTTCACTTGCCTATTTCTTTGTTCTATGGTGGGTGATGAAATATCTAGCAAACAAGTTGAATCGTGCCTAACAAATCCTCTTCACTCAGACCCATAATACATCCTTAACAATTTAAATCTCCCCATCATTAGCCATTGTCGACAACTTTGTCAATCGATCCTCAACAATGAGAATTTAAACTCCCTACTTCTCAACAAGTCATGCACCACATTGAAGCCTCTATGTACTTATATTGCTTCTCCATTGTCAAAACCTTTGAATGAACTCAAAACAGTACATGCCCACAAAAATTTTACTAGTGACCACTAAATTAAATAAAATGACCAATAATGTTACAATGCAATGTTCTTGAATCTAAATTCAATAAGCATTGATGGTGAAGAGAGCATAAACAATGATGATAAAACATTTTAATGAGATCAGCGCAATCATCAAGTGAATAATGCAATCACATTCCTTGAACAATACAACCATACTATGTAAATGGAACAACCCCGGAAGATGAATGCAACAATCACATAAGATAAATGGATAAAGGGAAATATGGCCACTAAAGTTGGATTTCGTAGTTACAATATTATGAATATCATGGAGTAATCACAAAAGCAAAAGTGAATAAGGGGCCTACTTATAGAATTGAAGGCCTTACGCATAGCATTAGTACAAAATCACATTACACAAATAAGGGTAGACTCTATGTCAAAATAAAATTTGAAGCATGGTTTATACAAAATACAGCGAACATTAATAAAAAGAAAACATGCTTTATCAACACAAAGTTCCTTGTGTATAAAGCACCATTCATGGTATTGATGTTATAGCAGCTTCAGTCGTGTTACTTCCAGCCATCTCCTTACATTATTTGATAAATTAAATAATAGCAAAAGAGGCTATTTAATTTATAAGCTTCAAGAGGCACGATTTTATTAAATGAAGAGTTGCATCTCATGAGGCCGACCTCACACTCCAATATTTGCGATTCTTCATCTAGGCGCGATCTTCTATGGAGAGACTTCATTTACTATTGGTGGCCGACTTCTTAATTATTTGATATATTACTTATTAAGGCCGACTTGAAGATACTTGAAAAGGCACGTCTCATCTCCACTCATGTATATATATACTCAATGAGTTTCATTCATTCAATCATCCAATTCAGTTCATTCATATTCAGTCTGAGTTCTTCAAGTGCGAATTTGTATCTAGAGCAGATTGATAGTTGTGAGATCTTTATTAGCAGATTACTTCTATCAGTTCTGTAATTACATCAGATTGTTGGCCTTCTTATTGGCTTTTTTGTAAAGAGACATTCTTATTGTGATTCAATAATATAAGAGATATTATTGGCTGGGTTTTTCTCCCTCAAGAGGAGGGTTTTCCCGTGGTATCTGCTGTGTATTGCGTTGTTATTTGAATTAATTTCTGTGCATTCAAATCTGTTCAATAAATTTAACACATGGAACATGTCCAAAGGGGAGTAACATCCACAATAAGACAAATACAGAAGATATGTCCTCCATCTTCCACATCTACTATGAACAGCAGTGTCTGAACTAATTAGCCATTAACTGACGACCAGTGGAATAATATTTTGCTCATCTCAACTACTAATTAATAAAGAGATATATTCCAATTGCATGCTTCTCAAATGATCAATAAAGAGACAATATTCACAATCTTTAAAACCAAACTATGAGGAACAAACAAATCACATTGAAACAAAATTTGAAATATCAACTAAGAAGGTATTAGTGCGAACCTGCACACCAGCAAGAGGTTTTCCAACTGTGCCCACCTTCCGCAAACCATGGAGGGGATTTGAAAGAGCCATCACAAACTGCATAAATGATTATATTAATTATCATTCTTGACCCAGACACATCAAAAACACTAGCAAAAACTAACTAAAATAGGAACCTTCATTAGAAAATGACTTGAAAACTTCAAAAAAAATTGTAGATTGATCAAATTTCCCACCTCAGTCATCCCATAACGCTCTAAAAGACAATGCCCTGTGATTCTTTCCCACTTTTTCATAACAGGATGAGGAAGTGCTGATGAACCACACATCTGTTCCAAAGCAAAGCAATCTGTCTCATAAGCTAAATTTCCATCAATAATCCCATATATGCCAAGTACACACTTCTGATTTCTTATATTTGGTATAACTAGACCATAATTATTAATACATTAGCAAAACAATAAGAACATGTCAAAAAAATAGTAACAGAACTAGAATGTAGAAAGAATATCTAGGGAGATTCCTTGGAGCATTGTAAAGAAAAGAAAATTGACAGACGAATTCACAAAGAACAATTGAAATCTTGTAGTTTTAAGAACACTTCGTACAACATGCAGAACATAGAAGGGAAACATTTGACCCAAAAGCTTCAACTCAATTTGTCAGTTTCTTCTTGATAATTCTATAAATGTAAATTTGGACTCATTCAATGAGTATAATTTAGAAGGAAGCAAAGACAACACGTAAGAGAATGAACCATATAAAGCTATCCATTTCTACCATAAAGATGAAGCAAACATTATTTAGGGAAAATTCCACAAGCAAACAAAAGCAGTGGATATAAAAAGGTTCACTAAAGTACAAATAAAAGAAATCATGAAGTAGAATTAAGAACTATGTTCCACAAGGGATGTGTGCCCACCACTCAATCTTTCATCCCCATCCCCACACTATTGTCCTATTCCAATATCACTCCTAGAACTTTGGGTTTCTCCAAGGCATTCTCTTTTCGCATTCCGCATTTCCTCATCCCCCTAAATGGCATGTCATTAGTATAAATATTCCATAGCTAATTCATCAACATGAATATTTATCTGCCAAACAAACAATTTAGTTGATGTGCCCTTAGGTTTTTCTTAAGAAACAGTTTATAAGTGCTTAGAACTCAGTTGTTTAAGTACTGTAAATAATTGCATATAGCTATATGCATGAATTGAGACAACAATAACTGAAACACATCATCAAACAGAGAAATAGCATAAGAGATTATCCCAGTGAAACAAAATGTGAGAAGAACTGCAGAAGAGTAAAGCCTTTGTCTCTCTTGCAACTATCTACTACGAATTTAAAATATCACTGCCCTTCTTAGGCCTTTAAGAACACCAATCAACAGCAATAGTTTCCTAGCATTTGTAAAACAGCCCTGCACCCTACTCAATTAACAAATTCTAGTATTTCAATGTAATAAAGTCATCAAAAGTCCCTAGGAGAGCGTATCAAATGAATTGAATAAAATCTGAAAATTGTCAGACACTAAAAGGATGGAATTATAAAAACAACTCCTTAAAATCCTCTGGATTCTGCTATTTTATCCTGAAATAGACATTTTCAACACTGAATGAACATGTCTGACAGTTTCGCCACAGCCAAACCCTTTAAATGTTATATTCCCACAACTGCCTCTGACCTTGAGATGTCCAAATCATCCTTCAACCCTTTTGCACCTGTGTCTAAACCTGTAACTTTTACAAACTCTATTTTTTGTTCTTCAACTTGTCTTCTAAACAATAATTAGAACAACTTCAAGATGCATGCTTAGTCAATTTGTCATGCCCCCGAAATTGTAGCACTAAAGTATAAAGAATTGAAATGCAAATAAATAAATGAAATAAAATAAATATTAACAACTTAAATATTATTATAATTAGAATCATTATAAATAATACTATAAATATTAAAAATATTAAAATGAAATTAACATTCTTATAATCTGCATATAAAACTAATATAAAAATAAATATACTAACAATAAATTAAATATAATAGGAAAATAACAAGGTTACCCCAAGTTTCCGGGACGGGGACGGCAGGGGACGACGGGACGAGTCCCCAAGTTTCCGATTTTTGAGGCCAAAATTAGGGACGGCAGGGGACGGCTATATAAAAATATAGGGAAAATTTAAAAAATATAGGGAAGTTTTAAATATTCAATAGATAACATGAATAAGGCATGCATAATACACATTATAGAACATTAACATATAACATTTGTGTTCAACATTATGCCAATACTCAATAGAGTCAATAGTCAATACGCATTCAAAATTAACATACAGTTACACAAATCATGAAACAACCTCCAAGTTATAATTTATAAACTCATATCAAAATGGCCAAAGGCTACATTGCTGCCATATAGTTTTAAAGTTTTAGTTTGCTATGAAAATCAAAATACAATATCGTATGTCAATAATGAATACAAATTTACAAAATAAACAAAGAGCACTGCTGCCCCTAATCATCTCTCATAACTGCATCAAAATCAGAGTCATCCTCTGAGTCACTGCCACCGTAATGCTCCTCCTCAGCCAATGGGACCCCAACCAAGCCCTCAGCTGTCTCCTCCTCATCTATCTGAGCCGCGTCCTCGGGATCAATATCCCACCGTAGAGCTGGAGTCTGTCGATACTCTGGAGTCTGTCGATCCTGAAGCCGAAGAGCACTATGAACAGCCACTAGCTTCTCTGCTCGTCTAGAGGTAAGTCTATTCCTCTTGACAGAGTGGATAAAGCCATATGTGGACCAATTCCTCTCTGCAGCAGAGGAACTAGCAACCTGTGCAAGAAGGCGAGTGGCAAGTATCTTCAACTGCGGTGTATCTCTCCCATGATAGGTCCACCATCCAATAGGGTTCCCTTGAGCTAATATAGCTCTATCCAACCTCGCCTGTGGTTTGCTCAAGTTTGGGCCATTAAGATTAGCAAAGTCTAGAAATTGTGACCGAAGTATTGAAGCTTGCTCAGCTGGATAAATCTTTTCAATGGCCCGTGTGAACCCATCTAAAACCTCAGGATCATCACATGGAGGCACCCTACCATCCCTTGGTGCATACCATTTTGGATTTAGAGCAAAGGCAGCCATATGAAGCGGGGTGTTCATTGTATTCCACCTCCGCGTCACAATGGGCCTAATGTGTTGCTCATATAAATCCAAAGTGGGGTCCTTTGCCAAAATAACTTGCCTGATCTTCCCAAGCATAGTGTCAAATGTCTCATATATCTCTCCAAGACTAGGAGAGTCTGTATCAGCATATCTAATGACATCTACAATGGGCGAGATAAAGGAGCAAATATATCTGCAAAATGCAAACAAAAAGTTCAAAATAATTAGTTGACAAGTTATTTGACATGTTAGAAACTTCAAAAGTTGGAACATTGGACAATAAAATTAAAATATTAAAATCAGAAATTTAATATGAAAATCAGCCATCTAATATGTCTTACCTCACATTGGCCCACCAATCATCATCGAGGATCTTTTGTTTGATGCTCTTTCCTTGAGTAGAACTTGCATTAGGCCATCTAGTCCACTCAGCATTGACCATCATCAGTTGTAGAGGCTCATGCACCTCAACCATCCTCTCCAATAGGATGAAGTATGTGGCATATCTACATTCATTAATTCAATGATTCATTAAAAAATAAAAATTTAAAACAAAATCAGATTATGAATACAAATTGAAAGTGAAACAAAATGAAGTAAATGGCATACCTTGTATCAACAGGTTTGAGAAACTCCTTCTTTGAAAATGTCCTGAAAAGAGCAAGTGAGGTGTGGTGGTTGCAAATGAACATTTGAATTTCTCTAGCTTCTGCCACCGTTTTCTTCACCCAATCCATCTTCCCTATGTCTTTCAATGCATTGTTCAATGCATGAACACAACATGGGGTCCAAAATATGTGCCTGTAAGTACCCTCCACCATCAACCCAGCCGATTTGCACACACGTGCTGAATCGGTGATCACCTGCACCACATTTGCAGCCCCAACCTCCTCTATGGCATCTCTCAAAATGGAAAATTGGAAGTCAGCATCCTTACGTCTCCCTGAACAATCTACGGCTCTAAGAAAATAAGAACCAGCAGGGCATGTGACTATGACATTGATGAGTGGCCGACGTCTACAATCAGTCCACCCATCCATCACTATAGAGCACCCCGTCCTCATCCATGTTTGCCTCATCTCCTCCATTAACACATTAACTTTGGAGTACTCTTTGTCTAGGAGGGTGGTGCGTAGCTTATGATCTCCAGGGGGTACAAATGAAGGACCAACAGTGACTAAGTCTTTCACCATTTGTTTGAAATAAGAGGAACGGGCCACATGAAATGGAATGGCATGGGCAAAAAAGAATTTGGCAATGGAGGATTCACAGGTTTCTCGTGCTTGGTTTTGAAACATGGACTCAACTGAGGCTCCCTTATCACCACCAATCACCTTCCTCTTTCCTCTTAAGATAACAGTACTACCAACTGTGGAAGGACTAGGAGTAGGAGTAGGCATAGACGATTGTGAACTTGGGAAAGAAGGAGACCCAGTTTGAACCCCACCATCACACTCCATTTGAATTGTTTGGCACTCTATAAATAGTGCATCTGTCAATGCAGGACACGTTCTAACTCCATGGCCCACCTCACCCAAAAAATGAGACCTAACTCTAGTGTAGCTGCCCCTAAACTCCTTTTCACAAACATGGCACAACCAAACCCTACTCCCCCCTGAATTTTTTTGTCTTTCACCCATGGCTGTCACAAATTGAAGGAATGGTTTTTTTTTGTCTATTGGGTGTTTTGCATAGTCCTTCATAGTTTTGGAATTGGTTGATGAATGATGGTGTTGGGTAGGGGTTATTTGCTCTCTAGTTTGCCTTCTAACTTGCATTTCAACTTCACTATCACTCCCACCCTCACTGTTGCTCATGTTTTTTGTTTTTAGAATGCAAGTGTTGACTGAAAATGAAAAAAATAAAAAAAATCAGACTATGCATACTTCATATTTTGCAAAAAAAATGAAAAAAAAAGAATGGTGAAAGAAAATGCATACCTTTTTGATGGATTTGCACTCCCAACAACACTCTTTCAACCTCCTCTCCTCCTTCAAACAGCTGCTCCTTCTCCTTCAATGGCTGCAATTTTTTTTCTTCTCAAACCCTTGGCTCCCTACACAAACAAAATGAAAATAATGAACTTTTAGAGGCCTCCTTTCATTCTTAAGAGAGCAAAACATGGTGGGGCCCACGCATGCCACATAAGCAAGGCTTTATTTTTAAATTTTTTGCTTTTTTTTTTGTGTTTGGGCGAGTAAAAACGCGGGGGACGGCCAGCCGCCCGGGACAGTCGAGGGACGGCTCACTGCCCCTGCCCCCCCGGACTGCCGCCCTATTTTGTTAGCCGGGCCCCCGCCCCCTTTTTCTTTTTACGGTCCCCCTGCCCCCCTGTACGGACGATCGGACGGGGATTTTTTGGGACGCGTCCCTAACCCTAGAAAATAACAAACATATAATATATTAATAGAAATATATAAACATAAGATAATGCATGTTAGCAAAATCAGCAACGATTAATTTAAGTAAAGAGCAGCAAATAAAATGATAAATATATATATATATATAGAAGAAGCAACGAATTTATTTAAGGCAGACCAGCGATAAGTTTAAGAGGATACCAATTTATTAAAGACAGATTTGTTTACACAAAGTTAATTAATTCCCAAAGTCACAAAGAGCAGCGATTATAGTTACAAACAATATACATATACAATGATTATTAATGAAAAGTGATTCCTATCATAAATGCAGCGATAGAGTTCATAATGGGCAGAAATTAATGATAAAATAGCAACGGTTGATTAAAAACATCAATTCATTATTAAAGGCAGTGATTTACAAAGGCAACAATCGTATTTAAAAGGATTTGGAATAAGTTTAAGGACAACAATCACCTCTTAACAAAAGGTCATACTCTTTTCAAAGGCTATCTCCTTCCAAAGGTTGTCTCTCTTCATAGAGACATAGGGATATAAGATGGGAGTGTGGAATGAGGAGAAGAGGGAAGGAGGAATGGAATGTGAATAAGAAAGAAAGCGGATAACAGCCAGCAAAAAAGTGGTATATTAATTCTGTTCACAGTTTACATTTGATATAGTAATGATCATAGTTTATATTTAATATAGGAATAATTATAGTTAGCATAATGATGGTTCCAGATTATAGTTAATAGAATATAATTATGATTCAGATTGTAGTAGATGACATAAATACTTTATAGTTCAGATTTATGAATCAATATTGCGATAAATCTTCTATGTGAAATTATAGAAGATTGTTCAAATATACTTAGTGATTCATACAATAGTCTACATTTATTTTTGTGATAATATACTCTTCATATTTTAAGTATTAAGTTAGTTAGTCTAATGTGCAATTGTTTCTCCACGATGAGAGAAGAGAGTTTTGCCAAGCAATTATAGCGAGAGAGCCTCTTCTAGGTATGCCACCCAGGCAAGGGACAAGATGAACCCACAAAGGGCAAAGGGGGAACGGCCTTCATTGTGGAGGGTATTGCCCTTGGGCCTAGGGGAGTTGGCTACCTGGACACCTTTCACAATCTTGCCTCCCCTATCATGGAACAACAATATAGAGAAGTCATTCATGAAGGAGTGGAAGAAGATGGAAGGATGGGGGACCCTCATTTGGCCGCCCCATATGAATGGCATGTGCCACATGGGGTAAGGGGCCACCTCATATGAATGGCATGCACCACATGACGTAAGGGGCCTGTTGTGACCTTTTCACACATCACCCCATTCAAAATGGGGACCCCCAAAATTTTGTCCCATTGGGGTCTTTTGGCTTTGGTTTTGCTTGGTTTCGCGGCTGTCTCTCTTTTGTTTCATCTATCTTTCCATGGATGAACCTATCTTTTGGCCTAATTTGAAATGTTGGCTAAATCTGAAGTGTGTTTTGACAGATTAGGGTTTTCATTCTTCAAGCTAGTTTGAGGTCAAATTGAGTTGGCAAATTGAAATCTAAGCTTGGCACTGCATTCAAGAAGCTTTAGGTGGGCTCCCATTAAAATTTCATTGAATTCAGATAACTTTCTATTTTTAGCAGTTATGGTTTCGAGAGCAATTTTAAGGGTTTGCATGTATGATTTTTCAACGCATGTCAAGATAGTCTTTCTTGATATAACATGCAAGTCAAACTAATGACTTTCTATTTTTAACAGGTACCCGCATGCAAACTAGTTTTCTGGGATTTTCTGGGTTTTTTGAGATCTCTCAAGCAATATGACATGCAACCAAGTCCAGCAATCAGTTGATCACTTTTTCAAACACTTACTATTTTTAGCCAGTTCGCTCCAGCAGTCCCAGATCTTTAGTTTCAGGAGCAGAGCAGTTCATAACAAAAACAGAGTTGAACGAAGATCAAAAGAGGCACGTTCAAATGAAATTAGGGTTTCCAACTTTGGTGCCTAAAATGAGGGGCAAATTTTGAGAAAAATGAAAAATGGATGTATCCCATTGCGATCAGCATCTTTCAAGGAATCTACTGGTAAAATTTGAGCGTAATCTGCATACTTACTATTTATAGTAAGTCACTTCCAGAACATGGCTAAAAATAGCAAGTGAGCATGAAAGGCAGGTGTGAACAGGTTAGTCAAGCCATGAGGGTCAGGGTGAGCAGAAATCAAGTCTTGAGAAGTTGAAAATTCATGGAAATCACAAAGACTTCAAAAGTTGCTAAAAATAGAAAACAAGGGCAGGCAAGGCGAAAAATGACTAAGTATCCAAAACATCCTAAGTGTCAGAACTTCTCCCTCATAGGTAGATATGCGCCTTAAATGGGCTGGAAATTTGGCTAAGTAATGAAAATTTAAAGCCACCCTCTCTAAACGCACCCAAGGAAGGAGAGGTTGAGTGAGAAATTTGCCTAAGGAAAAAATAAAACAAGACACTCCAAAATGCGCCCAAGAAGAGAAGCCTCCAAATGCGCCCTCAATACTAGGTATCAAAACATGAGAGCATCATGGGCTAAATGTGCCTAAGAGAAGGCATGAGATATCAAAGGCTCAAGGGTAAAATGCGCCCTAAGGAGGAGATTTCAAATGCGCCCTCAAGATGAAGAAATTTTGTCTAAGGCAAAACTGAAAGCAGGACTCTCCAAATGTGCCCATGATATGATGAAGGAAAGCTGCCCAAGGGAGAGTGAGATGAGATAAAAATTTCTAAGGAATGAAAATGAAAGCTCAAGTCTCCAAATGTGCCCTAGGAGGAAGAGGATGGGTAAAAAATTTCTAAGGCATTGAAACAATAAGCTCAAGGGGTAAAATGCGCCCATGATGAGTAGGTGGCAAAAAGTTTTTCTAAGTCATGAAAGTGGAAGTAGACCCCTCCAAATGCACCCAAGGAAGAACATGTTGGCTAAGAAATTGTCTAAGGCAAGAAAATGAAGCAACAAAGTGGTAAATGCACCCAAGGTAGTGTGAGGGTACGAAGATTCTCTGAGGTTGGAAAATGAAACTACAACCCCTCAAATGCGTCGTCGGATGCTCAAGTGGAAATATTTTCTAAGGCATAAACAAAAGCACAAGGGGTCATATGCGCCCTAGAAGAGGAAGAAGATGTGAAAATTTCCTAAGGCAAAGGAAAATAAGAGGACCCCTCTAAATGCGCCCCAAGGAGGAATGATGAACACCGGGACCAAAGCATGATGACTTGAGGTGATGGAGCAAGTACTCCAAGACAATATTACAACCTTGGAAGGGGGAAAGTTACATGTTTGAAATTCCTCCATGATGTCTCATTTGCGCCTAAACCATGAAGGGAGATGTTGGAAGAAACGGCTAAGTGTTGAAATTTCTCCACAAAGATATAATATGTGCCCAACTCAGAGAGGCAAGTGGCAAGCAAGAAATGGTCGAGTCCAAGACAAGAAAATCCTTCAAGATTAGGATGGAGGAAAAGATGAAGGCCCAAGCATTAAAGATCATCCTCAAGCACTAAAAGGTCCTCAAGGCTAAGGAGGAGGAATGAGCAAAAAGCTTCAATGTTAAAGAGTGACAGCGGGATGGACTAAAGAACAAAGTAGAGGAATTCTTCTCAAGTGTGAAGTCCTTCAATGACCCAAAAAATGTTCTCCAACATACTTCGCACAACCCAAGATGCAGTGGCAGCAAGGAGGAAAATCACCATCAAACAGGAGAAAGAAGTAGCTGTCTTGGAAGTTTAGATTGAGAACGTGCCTGCCATATCAATTCAAGAAGTAGAGGCTGAGATAATCAGATTGATCGAGTTTGTAGTCAAAGAGAAGGACAATGGGAACGTGTTTCTAGATGAGAACCTTCTTGAGGATAGTGGGCATTAAATGATCATAGTGGTCAAAGGGAGAGAGTGGACATTTTGTGCTCATTTATTACCCAACTTCTCCACTTTTTGGCAGTTTTTAGGGCAGAATCTTGACTAGGGCTTATGTGGCTCAATCTGGGCCTTTCATTGTAATTAAATCTAAGTCGTCTGTTGGAATCAGCCAACTATAAATGGGGCATGCCCCCTCATTTGTAGATCTTAGAATAGAAGATAGGAAAATAGAGAGATAGCTAGGAGTTGGTAGATATAGAGGAATAGAGAGCATAGATTGATAGCATAGCACAAATTGAAGTGGAAGGAAAGTTTTCAAATTGAATGCTTTGTAAGAAGTTGTTGTGAACACTCCTATAATAAAAAGAGTTATCATTGCTTGTGGTTTCATCTTTTTTTGTGGGTAGCTAGCGAGACTTCTTCGTCCTTCCAATTCGCTTAGGATCTTAAACTAAAGCTTAAATAGAGTAAAGTAGAATTTAATTCATGCATGTAGATAGTTGTGGAATGTGGCGGTTGAATTAAGCAAGCTTCCTTAATCATTACCACTAGTGGGTTCATTGATGGTGAGTTCGCCTTGCGTGATCAACTGGAACAGTTTGGACTTTACTTCGATTATGATTTATATGTTGGTATGCGTCGTTGTGATGGTATCTTCATGTAAAGTTGTGATCTGAATACCTCTAGTTACTCCTTTGAAGATTGCACCGGTTCTGTGGAAGCTGTCCAAGGTGAGGCAAAGCAAAGCTTGGTTGAAGTATGTGAAATTTGATCTCCACATCCCGCGCCTAGAGTAGATCATAGCATTTTTTAATCTTTGCGGCCATTCAAATTCCGCACTTCTTGGTTAGTTTAGGAAACTTGAGCTTCATTGATAAATCTTCTGAATTTTGAAAACCCCTTTCTCTCGGAGCAAACAATTGTGTAAGTCCCCTTGAAATACCAACAAATCACATCGAGCCAACTGAGTCTACGTCCACTGTATAAAGGAACCTTGGAGTTGAATGCCTGATCTATCGCAACCTTAGCATGCAAGAGATTTTGATCAAGAGAGGATAGAGTGACTGTTGGGAACTTTATTCTATGTTGGTGCGGTCATAAAACACCTGTCAACAGGGCCACCTCATATGAATGGCATGCGCCACATGAGGTCCATGGAGATACCCCTTCCAACCGTCCTCTTCCATGCTCTCCTTACGATTGAGCATCTTCAAAAGGGGGTCATAATCAGTTTAGCAAATTTACTAGAGTTACTAATGATGCTATCCTAATTGTTTGTTTTTTCAACAAAAGGCATAGTGCCTATACAAGTAGACAACATACGAGCTCATGTGAAAAGACTTAGTCTCTTCTAGATTGATCAATTGCTCGTGGAGATTGTCACTTATCATCCGTGACCAATTGAACATTTTTACGCCAGAAGTGATCTCATCTATGAAGTAGTACATCCAGCTCTCAAAAAATGCACCCTGTGGGTTGCCAGCTATTATGTTTAGCATCAAGATAATGTCTCCAAAATCTTCTTTGAAGTCTGTCCGGCGAGTTCTTTTGGGCATCTTCTTTATTGATGGCTTAGGTTTGTCCAGCCATGCCTTGTTAACAGTTGTGGTGCATAAGTCCGGTTGGCTGTCATATAACCTCTTGGCCTCCTCCTTGGTCTTATAGACAATCCGTGAATGCTCTGGGATGCTGAAGGTTTCTTGGATCGCCACCTCGCCTATATATATATATTTATATTTATATTTATATTAACAATAGAAGCTATATATCTAGCTTATCTCATCCCCCATCTTTTATCCATCCCCATTACAAAACCATTACAAAAGAAGCCCATTACAAAACAATAGTATAAGTATCCTACTTATGACTGTTTGCTACATATTTATCTATGATAGTTATTCACCCAACTAAACCTACTAACACCAATGTAGAAACTTTAGAAACCAACAAAAATCTTACACCCTCAAACATATTACTTCTCCATTTGCACTAGGTGATCATTTTCACCCTATTCTTCAACTAGATTACCTTCAACATAATGAATATTGCCTTCAACAGTGTGAGCAATAGGCATTGCATTGAGATTAAACCCTTTGACAATTGGCACACCCGCTAGTTGAATGTGCTCATCTGCAACCTCTTGAGCATTTTCAGCACCCAATGGCTAATGAAGACTATTTTCATCTGCTAACTCTTGAGGCATATTTGGTGGCACTAGTGGATCATGGACGTGTGTGAGTAGTACTACAATGGCTTGAACTTTCTCTTTTACTTTTTTTGTTAATTCAACATCAAACTCCCCTGCATACCTTCTAAGACCATTCAACATAAAACTAGAGGTTTGTTGTGACAGAGACTTATTAATTGCAACAAACAATTTAGGAAAACTTGTTCAATGAAGCAAAAAACATCTAGGGAATAAACCTCCTACATATCCATGGCCCTTCCACAAATCATACTGCTGACAAGCTTTGTAGAGGACGCCATTTTGCAAATACTCTTCATTAACAACTTTATTAGTAACAAATTCCACTAACCTGACATCTTGTAACAAGTCCAACAGACTGGAATGAAAACTGAAAGGAATTGAGATGGGTAAACCAACCTCTTTACCTCTGGCTCCAAGATTTCAACACCGATAACCCTTTTGATATACTTTATGAAAGTTGCACAATGGGCTTTGAATACCAGTTAGAGCTTTGTGTCACCTATTTCTTCTGATATTGGCAGCTCCCATTCGTTGATAGGGACGAAAACTCTATAATTCCGCAGGTAAAACTCCATCTACTTCGTCTTACACACTACACAAAAGCATATTGGGACACTTAGCTCGCCACTACTGGAACTCTCCTGATGAAACATGCACTCTACTCGCCAAGCCCTTAGCACAAAAAGCAATTAAGTTTGTGTAATATTAAGCAACATGCTATCATATTTATTACCCATGAAATAACAGAATATGCCTTTTAAGATATGGCTTTTCATGACTTGTGCAATCTGTGCGCTCATGCCAAGCAATGATTAAATGGTACGCCTTGATGAATTGCTATCAGAATTTTGATAAAATTCACACCATTAACCACATGTAGCTATACGGAGAGGCCGCATAAAAAACTTCTAAATTTAGACATGCCTTCCTTCAAGTTTGCGAATTAAAGTCGTGGCAAAAAGTATTGAACAAGATCTCATCAAAAACCCAAATTGAACATGTCAACTTATGTAAGATTTATCCTTCTGGGACACCTGTAGCCTATACAAGATGCACAAAGTTAGAAAAAAGTGGAGTAGCAGGCTTGCATGATGATAACAATCCTTTGTTCAGCACTGAGACTTAATTTTCCTTGAAGCATACACTGAAGCACTTTTAGTACGTTCCAACTTGTACCAATTTAGGCCACATGCACATTCTAGAGCCTTGATATCACATTTTGCACATAATATCTTTCAAAGCACCTATAGCTCAGCTTCATACAAAAAAATCCACACACTTGCCATTACTACAGAGAGTAACTCTCTGTACAGAGCACCTCCAACATTTTAAAACAAATATGTCTTGAGTTGTTAACCCGTGTACCTGAAAGATGTTGTTTGTACTAACCCAATCTTTGACACATGCTTTATGACTTAATTCATCTGATTTCAATTATTTTCCTCACACTTTAATTATTCTTTTTTGTTTTCTTTTTCCCTCTCCCGATCATTGACATGTGTTTATGCTTTAACACCATGAGTAGCTTTAGCAGATTAAGTCAACATATATGTGCTAACGAAATCAACATTTTCCATTTGTTTTGCCAGCACATCCAAATACAAACCTTATTATCTTGCATGAACCATCCCCGTACTTGACTGATTTAACACCAATACAAACTTTGACAAATTTTGCCCTTTGATATGTGTTGATAAAATCACCATATTGAAATTGATTTGGAAACCCCAAGACTTGCATACTATGATAGCTTGAATGAAATTTACCCCATTTTGACACCAATATGTTTTTGCAATTGCACAACATTTGTTTCCGTGACTTAGCACTTAAATACTAAAACCTTATAATTTTAGTTATCTTTCCTCTTTTGATAGTAATTCTGCTAATTTGGGATGCAATGTACCCAGCACAGCAACATGTGCGAATTCATCATCTGCTTGATCACATGCTAAATTAGCCAAGAAATCTACCACCATATTGTCTTCTCTGTAGGTGTGGAGAATTTGATAATGTCCTAACTTATCAAGTAGTGACCATATCTGTTTCACTATATACCCCAACTTCCAATTAACAATCTTACAATCTCGGCAAGCATTTAGCACTATCAAGGAATCTCCTTCTACCTGAATCATGGGTAGCTTGAAGCTAAGAACCAACTTTAAACCTTGCAATAACGCTTGCACCTCAACTGCATTGTTAGAGCCATTTTTCAACTTGAAAAACTTAGCACATAGCACTGTCCCTTTGTAGTCTCTAATAATCACCCCTAGTCCAGATAATCCTGGATTTCCCCGTGACGCTCTGTCTATATTCAACTTAAACATACCTTCTTTTTTTTTGGGGGGGGGGAGGGGCTTCCAAGTTATAATAGCTCTGTTTACTTTTTGACCTGGTTGATCAAGGCTCCCTTTAAAAGGCAACAACAAAAGTGGCCAAGATACCATTATCTTTGAATCCCAATCAGTAAAAAGTGAGCCAACTTGTTTTGATTTTTGCACCTACCCATTTACTGTTTCTAATATAGAGCGCTCTAGTAAGAGTAATACTTGATCAATATTGAACTTTTCTTTTCTAAAGATGCATCTATTTCTTGCCCACCAAATAGCCCAAAGAACTGAGGAAGGTATAATACACCAAATGCTTGCAAAAAAGGAGTTGTTATAAATCTTTGGTCAGCTAGAAAATAATTTCCAAATAGTATTAGGGAAAGATGATTGCCAATTCATTTTAGCTACTACAAACAACCAGCAAACTTGAGCTACTGGACAAATAATTGATATCTTCAAACTCTTGTTCACAAAGAACACATTTAAATGGCTCTGCAATTTTTAATTTTGCAAGCTTATCACTCGTAAGAATTTTGTTTTTGATAGCTAACCACAACAAACATCCTGCTTTTGACAAGACTTTTGAGTTCCAACAAAATTTATATGCTCTTTGTGCTACTGCATGAGAACCAGCTTGTGAAACTGCTTTATAACCCTATTTCACTGTATAGCAGCCTAATTTTCCTTTTGACCATATTAACCAATCAGAGGTTGATGAAAAGTAAGCAATCCTTTCCTGAAGAACAAATAGAAGCCGACTTTTGTGCACATTATCTATTACCTCATTTGAAAAGTCCTTCCAAGTAACTTTTCCCGTTAATGCATCCACTTGTTGAACATAATCTTTTACCTTTAATCCCCAACTTTGAGACAATAATATTTCCATGCTCTCAAAATTTTGTAAGGCATTAAGGATCGGATATCCATTGTAATGTCCCCATTTTCGTGAGCATCAATTTTTATAGGCATTAGCCTATTCCCTAACCCTCGTAGGCTAATGGAGTTGTTCAGAGGGTCTTGTTTGGCAGATACCTAACCAGTTGATGGTTTCGATTTGTTGGATTTGGTTGAATTGGAGAAATAAGGATTTTTATTAAGATATAATGTTTAATTATTATTACAGGTAACTTTAATAATAATTAATATTTTAATGTTATGTAATGTTATATTTGCACTTTATATTATATCATCACATTTTAATATTTGTAAAGTGCAAATATTATTTTATTAAAAAGAAGCTTCTAGATGTTTTGACCTCTTCTTGGAGAAAAAGTATAAAGAGAGGGTTAGCCAAGCTTCTAATCATCCAGGAATTGATATTTGTTTTTGATTTGACTGTTTGGTGAAAGAGCCAGCTAGGATTTCTGCCATTTCTAGCCATTGGAAAGGAAAACTCTCATTGGTATGCAATTTTGAGGCTATGAAACTATCAACTGAATTATTGCTTGATTGTGGGCTTCATTTAGAGGTCCAATTTGTGCTACATTGGAGGATTTACAGATATGTTCATTAGAGCTTATTTTCAGACTTTGGAGGAGATCGACTTGCATGCATATATTCAGATTTTCTCTTGCTTAGCCATTGGTTTAGCATCAATTCCATTTAGGCTCATAGGCGCTCTCTTGGAGGAGACTTGGTGACCATTTCTGGTGAGTTTGTGGAGTTATTTGGAGGTCTGTAATTTTATTACAGTCAATATATCAGTATCCTTGATTTCCCACTATTTCACTTATGGAGGTCACATTCATCATCAATTTTGCATAAAACTTGGGGTGCTCCATTACCAGCATTTGGGCGATCCTTCTTGATGGTGATAGACATTGGTAGCTGCTATCAAGTATTTTATGTTGAATATTTTGCATTAGAACAGGAGCGGCATATGTAGGAGCTTGATTTGACTCAAGGAGAGCTCATCTTTGGTTATTGTGTGGCTGCCATCTCTTCATCAGCACAGGCGCTTCTTGTTACCAGGTTCCTTATGATATTTACATTCATATATGAGCATTTAGAAACATTGTAGTTGCAGCCATTGTACTCAGACTTAGGAGTTGCATTGTAAGCCAAGAATCTTGGCAAAAACATCATAATCAGCTTGTACTCAACCTATGTTTCATATTAATACAAGGAAGGAGTTGCATATCATTATTTGTCTTTAGATACTTGGCTGTAGTATTCATTTCTGTATGCAAGACAACTGTTTGTCTAAATGTCTCTAGTTGAAGCCAACATTTACATTATAGGAATTGCATATTGAGTAGTTGTGATCTTATATCAACATTGCACTTGGAGTTGCACTTAATAAAGGAGTTATAAGGTTGCATTTCACATGTTTGATAAAATGCCTATGGCTGTAGCTTCCATTTCCATACTCTAGTTTGCATGCCAAGTGTTTGACAAAATGTCAATTGGCTGTAGGTGCACATTTTTCATGTTGTGATCATATATATTCATTCAAAAAGACAAAAAGAATTGCATTTGCATTTTAGTTCTTTGCTTAGACATCTTAGTGATCATTTACAAGCATTTAAATCACACTTGATATCATTCCAAGCAAGCATAAACAAACTGAAACACAGAACCAGCAAGTACATTCTTCGCATACAAAGTGTTTGACAATATTCCTTGAGCCCCTAATCAGCATTTTTGAGGTCAAATTTTTCAAAGGATATTACATCCATTCCATAAATCCCTCCAAAATAAAGCCTACTTACCATCATTTACCTCCCAAGTTAGATGAGGTAAAATGACTTTTCTACATGAAAGTAGAAAATTCCACATTGTTGAGCCTAGAGGTGGATTAGACACAGTAAAAATTCTTGATGGACACAAATTGTCCAAATACTTGTGTTGCATGAGGCGACACCATTTTAAGCACGGCTTTGAATACATGCTCCAAACCATTTTAGCACCTAATGCCAAGTTTCTTTCAGCCAAATTATGAAGACCTGCACCCCTTTTTAACTTCTCCAAACACATGGTATCCAAAGAAATTGAAGGTATTTTCTTTTTGCTGTCCAATTTGCCAGTCCATAGAAAATTTCTTATCGACTTCTGAATTTGAAGTATAATGGACTTAGGAGCTTTTAATACTAACATATAATAATTTGGTATTGTAGAAAGCACAGTATTTACCAGCAATATTCTGCGTGACAAAGACAGCCACCTCCCTTTCCATGATAAAATTCGTGACTAAATAGTAGCTATAATTTTTTGCCAATAAGAAATTTTATCCTGCCCTACAAAAAATGGAACGCCAAGATATTTACAAGGAAGTTGAGCTTGTTGGAAACCAAGTAACTTCATAATTTTCTTTTCAACCAATGCTTTTGCATTAAACACATATACTTTTGACTTTCCCTCATTAATTCTTTGTCCAGAAGCAAAAGCATATTTATCCAACACTGATTTAATATGCACTATTTATGCAACCACAATCCTGCCAAAAAGTAATGTATCATTAGCAAACAGAGTATGAGTTGCTGAAATGGGTGTATTTGGAATACCAATCCCTTGAATGTATCCCTACTTGTGTGCTTTTAGGATTGACCTACTCAAAGCCTCAACGAAGAGTCTAAATAGAAAAGGCGATAATGCATCACCTTGACAAACCCCCTGAGTTGAGCCAAAAAAACCAACTGGAGAGCCATTTAGTAATACTAAAAACTTAGCACCTGAAAGACAAGACATGATCCACTTCCACTATTTTTGAGAAAAACCAAATCTTTGTAACACCTGATTCAGAAAAGACCAATCTAGCCTATCATAAGCTTTCTGCATATCCAATTTTATTGTCATAGATGAATCCTTGTTTTCAGCAATGGAGTGAAGGACTTCATGCGCAACAATGGCACCTTCTTTAGTCTCCCTTCCTGGAACAAAACCCCCTTGCTCTTCTATTACTGTTGTACCCAAA